>CAIGRB010132171.1:0-20818 GCA_903798255.1 Fraxinus quadrangulata
ACAGCAATCATCATTATCATCCTGCAAACACAAATTAAATCAAATTAAGCTATATTCAACATATTAAACTTCAATTATCTATGTTTGTGAACCGAATTCAATGTGTAAAAATGCCCTTATCACATAACCTAAGAGTAATGTTTAGGTGGAAAAATAAGAAAGATGATATAGTTAAATATGTGGAGAAGTGCCTGATATGTCAACAGGTAAAAATCGAACATCAGCAACCATCAGGGTTGTTGCAGTCATTGAAATTCCAGAATAGAAATGGGAACATGTAACGATGGACTTTGTTATAGGATTTCGAAATCAGTAAAAGAACATGAGGCTATTTGGGTAATTGTCGAACGTTTAACCAAGTCCGCCCATTTCTTACTTGTTCACATGACATTTTCTATGGACCAATTTGCATAGTTATATGTTAAAGAAATAGTAATACTGCATGGTGTCCGAGTTTCAATTGTATCTGGTAGGGACCTAAGGTTCAAATCAAATTTTTGGAAGAGTTTACATCGGGCTATGAGAACTAAATTGAACTTCAGTACAACTCTCCATCCTTAGACGAATGGACACAATTCAAACATTAGAGGATGTGCTGCGATTGTGTGTCCTAGAGTTTGATGGACATTGGGAAAAGTATCTACCTTTAATTGAATTTGCATACAACAATAGCTACCATACCTCCATTACCATGGCACCCTATGAGGCTTTATATGGTAGGAAATGTAGATCGTCTATTCATTGGGATGAAGTTGGCGAATGTAAGATCTTGGGCCCATAAATTGTAGAGCAAACAGTACAAGCTACTGAAAATATCATAATTAGTATGAAAAAGGCCCAAGATAGACAGAAAAATTATGCGAATAAAAAGGGAAAGAAGTTGAAATTTGCGATAGGAGATAAGGTACTCTTAAAGGTTACACCCATTAAGTGGTGCTATGATTTGGTAAGAGAGGTCAGCTCAGACCAAGATATATTGGTCATTTCAAAATTTTAAAGCGGATTGGAAATGTTGTATACCAATTAGCTTTGCCACCAAAACTTTCAACAAGACACGATGTCTTTCATGTATCAATACTCAAAAAGTATATCCCTGACCCAACTCATGTAGTGAGACATCAACCTTTAAATATTCAGCTGAACCTAAGTTACGAAGAAGCACCAATATCCATCATAACTCAGAAAGTACAAAAGCTTCGTAGCAAAGAGAATGCCGCTAGTTAAAGTGTTATGGCAACATCATGCAGTAGAGACATGGTTACGCCCAAAGAATAACACGGTAGTTGTAGTGTAGGTTTGGGGTGTCGTATCCACAGAGAGATGGAAAATTATTCAAAGGATAAAAAACTAGGGTTTTCGTGATTTGTGAGGGAGTCTTTAATTCGAACGAGGTTTTAATATCAATCTGTAAAATTAATGAAATTTGAATTAATATATAAAGTGGTGAAGCACCGGAATTTCCTCGATTAGATTGGGTCAATCAATGTCAATTATGCATGAATATACTCAATTAAAGATTTTTGTCCCAACACTTTAATCGGAAGATATAGCATTCAAACCTATTCAATTCCACGGTAATTCCAAACCTAGATTTCTTTCACATCATATTACCACATTAATCTATTGAAATTAGATAAAAAAAACAATCATATACATCAAGTATATAATGGTAAAGGATCACACCAATAGGGGATTTGGAGTTGAAATTCAATAAATACTTCAATTGTTCAATGGAAAAAACGTGATTGAATCCATGAAAATTTGATATAAATTAAACCAACTTCCAAACACATCCATAAGAATAAGAAATTTAGCCCTAGAATTGTTTAACAATGTAAAGTGCATTACATGCAAGAAAAGACATGAAAATTCCCAAATCTAACCGAGTTCCTTCATGACTTCACAAATTTCTCTAGCCTTCCATGGAGTTCCTAAGAAAAAATTGATAAGAGATCAATTGTTTGGCTGCTCAAAAGTCCCCTCCATTAGGTCTTTTTGTTTCCTTTTATATTGTAGTGGAGTTTTGGGAAGAATTAGAGGCCAGCTGGGCCGAGAAAATAAATTAAAAAAAATCGCGGATCTGAACCCGTCCGCTGACGCGGCGGCGCTCTCTGTCCGACATTTTTTCTGTTCTACGCGTCCTTTAGTATTGTTATCATAATGTTTTTGTCTAATATCCAATTGATGTGATTCAAGATGCGCTGGAAAGCTAACTCATAGGGATACAACTTGTATGCAGATACTATCTTCAAATTAGATCATTTTCCATGTCAAACATGGGTCTTAATATGATACTAAAAATTGGTGCAAAACTTTTTAACTTGAAAGTTGATATGTGATAGTGTTTTGGCTATCTTTCATCCCTTTGACTGCTTGCTTCATCCAATTCACCTCCAAAACTCTTGAATCTTCATCATAAGGTTAGAAATAGGTTTAGAGTATTTGCGGTTTAGTCCCTGAACTTTCATTTTCTTCCATTTTGGTCCTTTTTCACTCTTTTCTTCAATTTTCCACCTTTTTTCACACATTTGCAACCTAAACCAAGATATAGAAGTACTTAGTGCATTTAGGTATCAAATAATCATAGAAACACAAATATTAATGGGTGAACAACGTAATAAATGTGCTATTATCAAGCCACTTGGGAACGCAATGAGGAAATGTGATCTAAGTATCCACAACTTTTTGCAGATGAAAGTTGAGGTAATTTTCGAGGAAGAAAATGTTTTAGGAGGGAAGATTATAATATCGGGAAACAATTTAGGTAACCATTAGAATTGAATTTAGCGGCTAGAAGTAAGTTTTTATTTTATTTGGAAGCCTAATTAAATGTTGACCAATAGTTTAAGACCATAGACCAATTTCTTTTATACATGTACATAATTTTCCTTGGCTAAATCTCAGTAATATGATTGCATGATTGATTTAAATATTGTATGTCAATTAATCTAATTAATTGGTTAATTATTATAATTAGAGAAACTTTCATTTATTAAAATTAGAAACATTATTTATGTTTGTATAATTGGCAATCTAATAATTTTATATGATATGTTATAATATTTATTTTGGCATAATTTAAATCAAACGTTTCATTATATGAAAATAACTTATTAGTAGCAATTACACATTTATTAATATAGTTAATTGGGTAGTTAGTTGAGTGATTGATTACACTCTATATGGAAAAACGTGTGGTATTAATAAGGGAATGTATGTTTGTACCAAAATAGTTAATAGAGTCAAACCTTATATACCCCTATTTATACCCTCTTATATCACTTACACTAACACACAACAAAACTTGTACTTTGCACCTTTCTTTCTTTCAATTCATCTTCTACATACACTTTCACATTACAAAGTTTAGCACGCACGATGTCCAGGATGTTTGGAGTAAAAGTCTAGCAAGACGATTTCTTTAATTTGCTCTTATCTTCTTCCATACAATTGTAAGTTTGATAGTAGGAATTGATCTTTCATTATTTAAATTACGAAAATTTATGTTATGAATTTGATGATACAGAAATCTAAGTTATGATTATGATAAGAGTCCTATATGTGTAAGTTCAAAAGATCGGAGTTTAGTAGCGCTATACATGAGAATTATAGCCACAGAGTTCGGATTTTTATCCCCCTTGTCTCCATATGTATGTTGTGATTTTCAGTATTTAAATATGAGATAAAATTCGCTATTACTCATTCACTGAAAAGGTAAGTTAGAGGTGATCAGAGGTAGATTGTGCTTGTGTGGGTGAAAAAAGAAGAATAAATTACGTTAATCGTATTTCTCTTAAAAATTTTAAATTTTTGCATGTTATGAAAATATTATCCTTTTTTTTATTATAGAATACTCTTCTACAGTACATGTATAACGATTCCAAAAGTAAAATTTGGGTCGTTACAAAATGTGCCACTTGGTGCCGAGCATAATTGACAAATGCTAAGGGGACCTTGGATTTGATGAGGACATGGAGGCCCTCGAGAGCCTGATGATAAAGGTGAGCTTCTGCCTCTTTTGGTCATCATTTTTCTATCTTTTTATTCCGATGTATGAGCTCACATTCATCCTTCTTTCTAGACTCTAAGCATTGCTCGGTGTCTTTCTCTAAAGGGGATGGATGAGTCCTAAACAATGGCTAGCCTTATGGTAGATGCTAAGGCTCGAGATAAGAAGATCTCTGATCTAGAGGCTGAGCATGTCCTCCTTGTAAAGGAACATGATAAAGCCAATAACGAGTTTCGTAAGGCTAGAGATGAGGTCGGGGTTGCCAAGAATGAGGCTGAGGAATTGAAGCTCGAGCTTGGACTGTTCAAATTGATTTTGAGGTTAAGCTGGGAGAAGCCCAAGACCTTGCTATCGATGAGTTCAAGAGATTCGAAGACTTCAATGGACTGAAAGGTGAGTATACCATGGATTCATATTTTTATGCTTTGAAGGAGGCTCAGGCATTCATACGTTTAAGGCTTGATGCTAAGCTTGAGGACATAAAAAGTATTCCTGAAATCACTGAAGAAGTTGAGCTCTCAGAGTCTGAGGATGTCGAAAATGACCATCCGAGCCCGATCAATGGCACATGGGTAGAGGACTTAGATTATGATGACAATCATTTTGTAATTCTATGTACGTTGCCTAATCAGGGATAAAAACATGTCTGAAGATGCTATGTTATTTGCCTGACACTTTATTTATATATGTATCTTGATTGAGCTCAATTATTAAAACTCGAGGAACTTAAATCTTTAGAGCTCAAGTAATTTTTTAATAAAGTTAAGTTTCGAACTAAAAGATCTTCCAACTATGGAGATCGAGCTATTTAAAATTGGACTAACCACACAACAAACTCGACCAATTTGGAATTGAAAGGTCGAGTAAATTTTAGGAAAATTTTGAAGTACCAAGTTATAAACTCGAGGACCTTGCAAAGCTCAAGTGATTTCAAAATTAATTTAAAAATCTAGTACAAACTCGAGGAACATGAAGCTCGAGAAACTTTAGAATTAATAACAACAAAGCTAAAAGCTCGAGAAGCATGAGACTCAAGCAACTTAGGATTAATTTATCAATCAAGCTACAAGCTAGAGGAGCATGAAGCTCAAGCAACTTAGAATTAATTTATCAATCAAGCTAGGAGCTAAGGAGCATGAAGCTCGAGCAACTTTACGATTAATTTATCAATCAAGTTAGAAGTTCGAGCAAAGGTGCTTGCACGGGGCAAGGTTTCAAGGTGTTTGCATGGGTAAGGCTTTCAGGTGCTTGCACGGGGAAAGACTTTCAGGTGCTTGCATAGGGCAAAGCTTCGTGGCCATGTAAGATAGAAGAATAAACTTTATTAGGATAGGATCTCGACTCCAAACAAAACAAACTCATCCTATTTAAAAATTTAATATGGGCACGTAGGCCTGACCATATGAAAAGTAAAAAGACGTGGGGCATATAAACTCGACAAATCAAGGAAAAGAAAAAAACTACTAGGTAGAAGTAAAATAAACTACTTGTAATAAATCTTCAAATTGTCAGCATTCCACAGCCTGGAGAGTGGTCTTCCCGAGGTCTCTTAGGCTGTATGCTCATTTGTGGACTTGTCATATGACTTCAAAAGGTCCTTCCCAAATAGGTCCTAACTTGCTTGGGGCATGCATGTCCCGCTGCTTTGGCTATTCTTAACACAAGAGCTCCAACTCTGAAACTTCTAGATCTTACGCTGCTGTTGAAGTCTCTAGCTATTCTATTTTTGTAAGATACAACCCTTATGGATGCTTGTTCCTTTACTTTCTCAAGAAGGTTAAGGTGTTTAGTTCGGAGTCAGGCTCAAGTCTCCTGAGGCTCGGCAATCTAATTTCAACTGGAAGAGTAGCCTCTACACTAAATATAAACATGAAATGGGACTCACCTGTTGTGGTTTTGTGAAAGGTTTTATATGTCCAGAGTATAGAGGATAGTTTATCAGAGTAAACACATCTAGCTTACCCGAGCCTTGTTCGGAGGTCCTGCAAGATAACCTGATTTGTAGCCTCAGCTAGGCCATTTCTTTAAGGATGTAAAAATAATGTCAAAAGGTGGTCGATCGCCAGGTAGGCACAAAAGTTTATGAATTGAGGGTTATCGAATTGTCTCTCATTATCAGTTATGAGGATCTTGGGTATTCCAAACCTACAAATAATGGACTTCCAAATGAATGAACTAAACTTAGGCTCTAAAATTGTTGCTAGGGGATCAGCCTCTACCCACTTTGTAAAGTACTCCACAACTACGGTGACAAACTTCAATTATCCTCTAGCTAGTGGAAAGAGTTTGAGGATATCCACGCCCCACCGATCAAATGGGGCTGCACAGTGAATATGAGTGAGGTCCTTGGCCAGAGAATGGATGATGTATCTGAAACTCTGACACTTGTCACATTTTTTATAATATTCCGTGACATCTTTTTTCATGGTTCACCAATAGTACCCATATCTTATAAGTTTTAAGGCTAGAGGCCGAGCTCTTTGATGGTTTTCACATATACCTTCATGGACTTTCCCCAGGCCTTGGAATGATTTTGATGGTTTGAGGCATTGAAGTTAAGGAAGAGTGAAAGTTTAGTGAAATAAGACTCCCTGATCAAGCAGTACGTTGATACTCGGGCTCGAATGCTCCTTGCTGTCCACGAATCCTCTGGTAAATTCCCATTAGTTATAAAATCAACTATTCAGTCCATCCAAGATGGCTCATGTTCAATGTCCATGACAGAGGGTGTTTGATTTATTCCTGGCTCCATCACAAATCTGATGTGGACTGTTATATCAAGACCATCAATTTCCATAAAGATCAGTCTAGACAAGGCATCGGCCTTGTAGTTGTTGGTTCAAGATATTTTTATGATTTCACAACTTTTGAATTTCCTTTGAAGATCATGAACTCTTAGGCAATATAAGCTCATTTTTTATCTCTTTGTTCAAATGTCCCTTCAATATGGCCGACTACGAGCTGCGAATCACTAAAAACTTTTTATGTGTTCAACCTCATTATTATTAGTAAGCTCTAGAACAATCATAACTGCCTCATATTCTGCCTCATTGTTCGTAGCTTCAAATTCAAATTGGAGTGCACATTGTATTTCTACGTATATGTCCGGGCTAGTAAATATGACTCCTATACCCCGAGCCCGAGGAGTTTGATGATCCATCTATAAATATCTCCCATGTGTCCGTAGCAGTAGCAGTGGTCGGGTTATCTCCTAGCCCCTGAGGTGATGGGGTAAGTTCTGCTATGAAGCCAATCAAAGTCTGTTGTTGCGTTTTTTATATCACAAGTATAGATATCGTAACAAGTAATACAGTAGACCTTTGAGTTCGAATTTTCATTCCCACGAGGACTATACTTTAGACCTTAATTAAAATTTTCTAACTTATATTTGATAAAAGTAAACAAAGATTTATGCGTGGATGTGAATTTTTTATTTAAACAATTTAACTTAATTAAAATGTACACAAAGATAGGTTGAGATTTCAAATAATGGATGGAAATTAGGGACGAACAATTTCACATATTGATCACCTTTAGGTCCTAATTAAATATTCAAGAGCCTAATATATTGTTCGATCGAATTCTTCTTTGGTATTAAATTTACCCCTCTCGAGTTCTCATTGAACCTATTTAACTAATTCAATTTCATATCTCTTCATAAATCAATCTTAGTGATCAATTAATTCAATCCATTAAATTCACAGTAAAAACCAACATATATATGAATAAAAATTATTTCAATCTTATATCTCTATGCGAATTTACCTTAGTTAAATGAAATATTAGTTTTAAGAAGTCATGTATGATCGCAATATTTAGTATATATATCTCTACATGTTATACTAAATTATCAGATTTTATTATATGGTCTAAATGTCAAACTCACCCTTCGATTCGTAAAAGATTTACAAAGTCATCAAATTAGTGATAAACTAATTTAATGCATTAAACTCATAGTAAAATCAACATATGAACGAGAAAATACAAAGAATCTTGAATAAAAGATATAAAGATTTTTCAAATCGATTACATCGTTCATCCTAATTTAAAGTTTAGCTACTCATAATGAATAAAGAAGAAAAACAAAGAATTGATATTGAGTACATCACCGGATTTTGAATATTGATGCAGAAAAAGAAATAAAGCTTGCACCAAGATCTTCTTCTTCTTCTTTTTCTTCTTCTTCTTCTTCTTCTTCTTCTTCCAATCAATGTTTCAAAGCTTGAATTCATTGATGTTTTCCTCCTTTGAATTGTGCTCTTAATCTCTAGTTGTATCTTTGTTTTTTCAATGTATGGAACCCTCAAATTGTGTGAAACTCTTGCATTTATACTTATCTCCCCGTTTGTGTTGAATATAGGGTTTTTATGGGCTTTAAAATGGGTCAAAATGTCGTAACCCTAAAACTAGTGGCGTTCCACTAAGGGTTTTTATACTCCTCTTCCTGCTAGGGAGCAGTGCCTAGGTACTGCATTCCCTTCCTATGTAGTGCCTAGGCGCTATGAATGCAGTGCCTGGGCACTGCGTTTCTGTTTCTGGTATCTCTTCGTAGCGTCGAGCGGTGACTCATTGTCTAAACTTTACGCCTACTTCAATATTTTTATCATAACATTTTCTCTCGATATCTGATTAAAGTAATTTAAAATGTATTGGAAAGATAACTCAAAGGGCTACAATATTTTGAGAATAACTCTTTTTCAAATCGAACGTTTACTAGGCCAAAAATGGGTCTCAATCTCTTGCTGAAAATTTGGAAAATTCTTGTGCGGTTGAAAATTGATTTGTGAAAATATTTTGTTCATATTTTCACTCCTTTTGACCCCTAGTTGCATCCATTTGACCCATAGCATTCTCGAATCTTCATCGTGAGTTTCGGCACAACTTTTGAGTATTTACATTTTAGTTCCTAAACTTTGGATCTTGCCCTTTTACGATAATTTTCACTTCTTTTCTCCAATTTTTCATCAAACATGAAGGTTTACCTATAAAAAGACAATATAACATAAATTAGGTAGAATTTTATAGAAAGGACAATAAAAAAATTTCATTTAGAGCCTCAAATAAATGTAGAAACTACACTTATCACACCCTCAAACTTGAATCTTTGTTTGTTGTCAAACAAAACTAAAATCTAACAAACACACAAACACGCCATGCTAATTACCTAATTGGTGGCTAATCAATCAAGTAAAGCAACAAGATTTAGTTAGTTAACTTGACTTTTTATCTATGGATTAAAATCATAGTAACAAATCTATGCACAACTTCAAAATCAAAATATAAAAATTAAAATCCATTTTTCTGTTGTAAAATCAACGTGTGTGTGAAGAATTAAGCATAACATTATGAATTCATAAGTTGTTTCAATTCATGACACTCAATGGTCAAATATGTTCTTTAATCACTTGTAAGTTTCACACATTCCCAAACTTATTCTTTTAACTCATTTCCAGTGTGTGATCTAAGGTTGGAATTTTTTACTATCCCCACCTCTCTAATTTGGCAAAATTTCACCAATCACAGTTTGACATTTCAATAAATAAGGATTCTCCATTAATTTTGATTATTTCAATCTCTAGGACTTAATTAGGCTAACAATCTCTTATAAAATCAAACTTTCTTAAACAAGTGTTTAAGGCTTAACCAAGTCATTTGGTGTGTCTTCTATTTTATGCACCTATTTTTTCTAAATTTTTTTCTTTGTTTGAAGCATTCACTCTCTTAAACTTTCTAAATGACCCATGTAACAAGCTTTCAGTTGATGACTCCCAAGTCAGACAACCATATGGCACCAGATTTTAAAGACCCTTACAGGCTTAATTGCTCGAGTCATAGAGACTACCAAGAGAAATTTTCTAATAAATATGTATATTTTTTATACAATGATTAGTGCAATGTCTCTTATTTAACACCAATTTAAGTAAAATGACCTCTAACTTGAGATTTTCACCTAATTGCATCCTATTGACTTTAGATAATCCACACAAGATTTTTAATTTCACATATGGAATCCCTATTTATCTCAACATCTTCCTACAACAGTGAAATCCTCCCAAACTATTCTAAATTTGGTCGAATAATGTAAATTTTAGTGGTTTTGGGTTTAACATCTACGGTCCACTATTTCAACCTATACAATTATGAAATCAACTCATTCTTACACAATGTTTAACTTAATTCATGAGCTCAATATATATCAAATTTCACATGGAAAAGTAAAAATTAATCTAAACATGTAACTTGTTCACCTTTCATAGATCAATTCATGATTCAATATATTCATCATCACCAGCTAGGCTAACTAACTCACACAAGCACACAAAAGATTTTTTTTAACTAAAGTAATAAAAGCACACAAAAATACATAAAAAATGAAAACTCATCTTTTTCACCCCCATACTTAAATTAGATATTGTTCTCAATGTCTTTAATCCTAAATCTACATATAAAATGATGTGGAAGAAATTAAAAAAAAACCTATCCTGATATGGCTTGTAATTCAATGACTAACTTTCATATTGCTCCCGTGGCTCCGTGGTCAATTTTGGTGTAAATGTTTCGCGACGTCATGTTCCTGAAAAATCAAATAAAGTAGTAAGATCAAATAATTGAAACAAGTGTTACTTAACTCCAACATCTAATAAACAAACTGACATATCGAAGATATGAGGGGAATCATGGTATGGATGATGAGTCACAAGTAAACTTAGAATAAACTAAACTATTATAAAACTCAAAAATAGAATAAATAAAAAGAAAAAAAAACCTTGGACTGCCTCCCAAGAAGCGCTTTTTTTTATAATCTTTAGTTCGACTTTGGCAATTGAATCATGAGTACCTGAAGAAGGCTTTGGATGCCTTGCCCGTTTTCCTTCATTTGTCTTTGATCCACTTTTCATTTAGCCTCCAAACTTCTATCTTACCCATTTCAATGTAATAGGACTTTTCTATTTCATCCAGTTCAATTTCAACTATGTAGACTTTCACTCCTACATCAGGCTTAATCACAAAATTAATTTTTGGACAATCAATAAAGTCGAAACAATATGAGTTGATTTCATTCTCATTGATTGACATATCCTCATTTGATTCCGTTGTAATCAACTTGTCATTCTCTTTAATCCGTTCTTTCATAGTGATATATCTTCAAGTTGAATGATCGGTCCACAATCTAGATTCACAGACAATGAAAAGTCGGNGTGGATTGTACCTCCATTGTTGAAATTCTTCCCGGTACATGCAATCTCCCATAAGCATATCGTTTTCATCCAACTTATCAAGTTCTTTAAAGTACTTTGCAAGTACCTTCTCGTTTAATAGGGAAGGACCATCTCCCACAAGTTTGATGTCTTCATCCCAATCGTCGGGTACAAAATCTCCTACAAGCATGTACTATTCATCAGATTTTTCAGTTGCTTGTTTTCTACACATCAAATATTTTCAAAATTTCAGAAGTTTCGGCGTGTGTAAACTAGTGTAAGAGAATAAGTATTTCCCAGTACAATGCACCGCGTAACAATTTTCACAATTTGAATATTCTTCAACTATATATTGACAATCCATGTAGATATTTGTCATTGCAACTTTTTTGTTAATTGATCAGAATCATGCATAAATATTTGACAAGTATAAAGAGAGAATACCACCACAAGATATATTAAAACTATAGGGGGTTAGTTAAACGATATAAAAATAAAAACAAAGAAAAGAAAATAACAAATAAAATCAAATAACAGTTAAAAATAAAATAAACTAAGACTAAAAGTAAATAGTATAGGGTAGCGGCGCCAAAAACTTGTTGCGTTTTTTTATATCGCAAGTGTATGATATTGTAACAAATAATACAGTGAACCTATGAGTTCTGATTATCGTTCCCATGAGAACTATACTATAAACCTTACTTAAATTTTTTAACTCCTATTTGATGAAAGTAAACAACAATTTATGGGTGGATGTGAATTTTTGATTTAAATAATTTAACTTAACTAAAATGTACACAAAGATAGGTTGAGATTTCAAATAATGGATGGAAATTAGGGATGAACAATTCACATATCGATCACATTTAGGTCCTAATTTAATATTCAAGAGTCTAGTGTAGTGTTCAATCGAATTTTTCTATGGTATTCAATTTATCCATCTCGAGTTCTCATTGAGCATATATTCAACTATTTTAATCCCAAATCTCTATGTGAATCTACCTTAGTTAAACGAAATATTAGTTCTAAGAATTCATGTATGATCACAATATTTAGTATAAGTATCTCTACATGTTATACAAAATTACCAGATTTTACTATATGGTCTAAATCTCAAACTCACATCTCGATTCGTAAAAGATTCACAAAGCCATCAAATTATTGATCAAGTAATTTAATGCATTAAACTCATAGTAAAATCAACACATGAACAAGAAAATACCAAGAATTTTGAATAAAAGATATAAAGGTTTTCAAATCGATTACATCGTTCGCCCTAATTTAAAGTTTAGATACTCATAATAAATAAAGAAGAAAAACAAAGAGTTCATATTGAGCACATAACCAGATTTTGAATATCGATGTAGAAAAAGAAATAAAGCTTGCACTAAGATCTTCTTATTCTTCTTCCAATCAGTGTTTCAAAGCTTGAATTCCTTGATGTTTTCCTTATTTGAATTGTGCTCTTAATCTCTAGTTGTATCTTTATTTTTTCAATGTGTGGAACCCTCAAATTGTGTGGAAATCCTGTATTTATACTCCTCCCCTTTGTGTAGAATATAGGGTTTTATAGGCTTTAAAACGAGTCAAAACGTTGTACAGGCGGCGCAATACCTAAGCGCTAGGAGGCAGCACCTAGCCGTCGCGTTTCCTTCTTGTATAACACCTAGGTGCTATGATGCAGTATCCATTTGACCCCAATCTTCATCGTGAGTTTCGACATAATTTCTGATTTGCACTGTAGCCCCTGAACTTTAGATCTTGCCTTTTTTTCGCCATTTTCACTTCTTTTCTCCAATTTTTCATCAAACATAAAGTTTTACCTACAAAGATGCAATATAATATAAATTAGGTAGAATTGTATCGAAAGGACAATAAAATATAATCATTTAGGGTCTCGAATAAGTGTAGAAATTACTCTTATCACCTGTACCTTGATAGAGGGTCGGGGTATGAACTCTATGTCAAATTCACTAAGTTCAATTGCCCACTTTAATAATCTACTAGACACGTCGGGTTATGGAATATGTGCTTGAGTGGTTGATTCGTGAGCACTACAATTGGATAAGATTGGAAATATTGTCATAGTTTTCATGCCGCTACCACCAAGACAGGAACAAGTTGTTCAGCTAATGTATACGTGATCTCCGTATCAAGTAATACCTTGATCACATAATAAATCGGTTGCTGAGCTTTGTTCACCTCTTTCACCCGACCTGTTAGTTTTGGTACCACTTTCTTGTTTCTAGGAGGCTCCATAGACGTTAGTGCTTGTATTTTATTTTGATTGGCCTCAATTTCTCTGTGCATGATCATGAAGCCAAAGAACTTGCATGAGGCTACCCCAAAAGCACACTTTGCTTGATTTAATTTCATGTTATATTCCTCTAAGGATAGAGAATACTTCCTTAAGATCAGCGATATGTTGGTCCATCTGTTTGCTCTTGACTACCACGTCATCGACGTAGGCCTCAATAATTTTCCCAATCAACTTAGTAAAGATTTTGTTGACAAGCCTATGATAGGTTGATCCTGCATTCTTCAACCCAAACGGCATGACCCTATAATAATATATCGTTGAGTCAGCCATGACAGATGTTTTCTCTTTATCCTCCTCAGCCATAAGAATTTGGAGTTATCTAGAAAATGTACCGATAAAGATATACAATTTATGACTCGATGTGCTGTCCACAAGTTTGTCGATTTAAGGTAAGGGGTAGTATCCTTTCGAGAATGCCTTGTTAAGATCTGTAAATACATACTCTTTATTTACCATTGGCCTTCTTGACGAGGACAACATCGGCGAGCCAGTTAGGGTATTGAACTTCTTGAATAAACTGAGCATTGACTAATTTACGAATCTCTTCTCGTATGACTTTGTGGCACTCTGGTGTAAATTGTCTCCTTCTTTGCTTAATTGGCTTATCTCCTAGGCTAATATTAAGTTTGTGGACTACTACCCTGGGGTCTATCCCAAGCATATCTTCAACATTCTAGACGAATGCATCAATATTGTGGGACATGTAGTTTATAAGTTCAGCCATAAGAGTGACATCAAGATCTCGACCAATCGTCACTTTTTTCCTATGCTCAAGCTCGATCTCTACCAATTCTTCCACATGAGCAAGTCTTCCTTCATGGTTGGGCTCGGGTTTGGATAATGAGATTTGCATGACGTTGGTGCTTATCCCTGTACACTAGTAGTATAGCACTGTCTAGCAGCTGACTAGTCTCTACGTACGACTTCTACAATATTACTTGTAGGAAACTTCATACCAAGGTAAAAGGTGGAAACAATAGCTTTGATCTTGTTTAGCAATGACCTTCCTAAAATGGCGTTGTAAGTCGTCAAAGCATGAACTACCTGGAATGCTATAATTTTCGTCACTTACTTCTAATTCGATCCTAAGGTAAGGGAAAGATTCACTAATCAATTCAAAATGTTCAGCCAAAATATCCATCCTAATATATGCTTTATGAGAAAGTATGTTGGCTACGCTTCCATTGTCAATCAAAATCTTTCTTACCT
Source organism: Fraxinus quadrangulata (assembly GCA_903798255.1). Lineage (NCBI taxonomy): Eukaryota > Viridiplantae > Streptophyta > Magnoliopsida > Lamiales > Oleaceae > Fraxinus > Fraxinus quadrangulata. Next base: position 14,738 of record CAIGRB010132171.1, read on the forward strand.
TAAAATTAGCTATAATGGCTGATATGACTAAGGCATCATCGTGAGGATGTGATAAGCCCTCCAAGTCTTGTAACCCAAATGTGATTCTTCTAGGTCATGAATTTGGTTTGAAGTTGGGGTGTATTGCCTAGCATACTGCTTACATCCACTGTTCGAGTTTCTTCCTGATGTTATACTCCCGACAATAATTTTAATAGTTTTTGTTGTAAGCTTGTCATTCCTCCTTCTTTTGGGACCTCTCCCATTTTTACGATCATTCTTTGGGTACTTATCAGTCATAATCTTAGAAATTTCCTTTTTGTTAGCGCCTTAATCTCTCGCTATATGGCTTTGCAGTTCTATATTGTATGCCTATGATCCTGATGATAACCATAATACTTGCTCTTATCTCAAGTATTATGAGGGGACTACATCCTTGAAGGCCATTTAAGCTCCTTCATATCCTTGATCTCCATCAGAATGATAAACCTACAAGTATTTAGTCGGATAAAAGATGTCGGTTGTGTTTCCTGTCTCTGTTTATTCCTAAGAACTTCCGAACGGGGAGTGGAATCATGTTGTCTTTTGTGTTCGGGTTTTTTCGAGGTAGGAAGAAGAGTTTTCTTGGGGTTCAANTCATGTTGTCTTTTGTGTTCGGGTTTTTTCGAGGTAGGAAGAAGAGTTTTCTTGGGGTTCAATGTCTCTTCCATATTAATATATTTTTCGGCTCGGGTAAGGAGCTTGGTCACAGACTTCAGTGGGGTTTTTGACAGAGACATTTTTAAAGGTCTCGTGTCTTATAGCATATATGAGGGTAAAGATTGCTACTATTATATGAAGGTTGGGTATCTGAACTCTTTCATTATTGAACCTAGTCATGAAGTTACACAGGGATTTGTTCGAGGGGCTGCATGAGGAAATCGACTGTTTTCTTGATGCGTTTGCTACTGGTGAAGAAGGTGGAGAACTTGTCGGCCAAATCAGAGAATAAAGCAATGGAATTGTGCTCTATGGTGGAGAACCAATCCCTGGTAGCATTAGCCAAAGTTTGTGGAAAATCTTTACACTTCATAGGATTTGGTGCCACCTATAGATTTATGACGTCCATACATACATTGAGGTGACTAATGGGGTTAGTGGTTCCATCTTACTCCTTCATGCGGGAGAATTTGAACATGTCCAGAAGCTATTAGGAAATCACTTACGATGTAAATGAAGTGTTAAGAGTAAAACTTATCATCCTCTGGGTATTCTGTTGTAGTCCAGTAGTGATCCCTTTCTGTATGAGCCGGGTGAGTTCACTTGACTCAACAGTAACCAATCTCGAGATCGAGGCCATTGGGGGTAAGCCCGAAGCCTCGGATCCACCATTTTCATGGGCATCATAGGTATCTTAAGCTCGAGCATCGACCATGAATCACCTTGGTTGTCTTCCTATTGTGCTGGTGTCAACGTCTATGCATGATGAGAATTTCTCTAACTTAGCAATTGAGTCAGCGTTGTAATTTGATGAAGGAGTTCTTCGAAGACACCTACGGTAACCACTTGTGGTTAGAGAGTTGGTATTTCTGATGATTCTTCTTGGTGATTTGGGGGCTTCACAATAGGAGGTGGGTTTGGTGCAGATGAGCTTGCTGGAGGAAGACCTGAATATTTATTATCCATGGCTTTTTGTAGTGTTTCCCACATATAACGCCAATGATATTACCAAAAATCTTATATGTTGATTTTCGAGCTTGATGATTGAGAATGAGAATGAATTAGATCTTCTGGTACCTAAAACAAAGGCGTCAATATATGTCATCTTCGTCCCTCCGATTCTCAAGTCAGAGAGAATATATGCTTGAGGCTATAGACTCAAAATTATGCAAAAACGCATACCTCAATAATGAATAGAAGCTTTGTATTTATAGATGTAGGTAGCTCATTCCTGGTAGGACTTGGTTTGTTATGTGTTCTTATCCTTAGAAGTCCTACCTTAATATAAGCATTGATTACAATTGTAAATCAAGTTATAGTTCAACTATGATCTTTATCAAAACAGACTCCTCTTAGACATTGGAGTCTGGGATTGAGACATTTGGATAACTGAGAACGAGCACAAATGAAATCTTTTAGTACCTAAAATAGAGGCGTCGAGGTGTGTTCTCGTCGTCCCTCCGATACTTAAGTCAAAGAGAATTTATGCATGAGGCTATAGACTCAAAATTATGCAAAAAAGCGTACGTGAATAATGATTAGAATCTTTGTAGTTATAGAAGTAAGTAGCTCATTCCTGGTAGGACTTGGTTAGCTATGTGTCCTTATCATTAGAAGTCCTACATTAAGATAAGCATTGGATTACAATTGTAAATCTAGTTATAGTTCAACTGTGATCTTTATTGAAATAGACTCCTCTTAGACATAGGAGTCTGGGATTGAGACATTTGGATAAGTTTAAAATTCTGGTCAAATAGGAACCATCTTCATCTAGGCAATGAAGCATGTTCGGCAAAGTGCCCGATGATATGTATCTTAAGGTATCATCTAGAGGAATGCCCCAAGAGGATAACTGCTTTTGCTGAAACTCGACTGGGTTCTTGAGCATTATGTGTGGCTAGTCATGTTTTATCAGCTTCTTCTCGCTTTGTTTTAATGTAAAATTGAAAGTCCAAACAGTCGGGTTGTTGTGTCAATGTTTGAATTTGCAATTCAAAATTCAAGAATGTTGAAAATGTAATGATCCCCTTAATGTTTGTGGTGTTAGTGTTTGGTGTGGTGTTGGGTAGTTTGCATTGTGGTGTTTGGTTAAGGTGTTAATTTTTTGGGATGTTTGGTAATATTTGTGGTAAAGGTAGTATTTATGGTCGTGAATATGAGTTGAAGGTTGTAGTGGTGGTGCATTGGAGGTGATGGTGGTGGTGAACTGCAATGTTGGTCTGCGGTGTGTACAGATTTGTTTGTGGTGACCCTTTATGACCAAATATGTATTTATTGTGACTGATTGCAATCAATTTTGTGTTAAATGTGATTGATTGTGACTCGATCATATACTATCATAGTTAATATTGACCTGGTCACAAACAGTCACACTGAAGACAAATTTGTTCACAGTTAGTTACAACAAAGACAAATTTGGTCATAGCTAGTCACATAGAACATATGTTTGGTCACAGATAACACAATTAGTCACAAATCTGAGGTGATTATGTGGGATGGGGTGTAATCTCCAAAAAGCATTTTAAATTTTTTTAAAGGTTGGGGGTGGGGTAGGGTGGGTGGACTTGGTTTCGGGATGGGGTATAATTTCTTTAAAAGATTTTAAATTTTTGGAATATTTTTACAAGTTGGGTTGGGGTGGGGTCTCAAGAAAAGTTTTCAATTTTTTAATTTTTTTAACAGGTGGGAGTGGGGTGAAGTGGGTCCATGAAATATTATTAATCGATACATTATCCATTTGGTGGGGGTAGGTTGGGTTGGGATAATTAATTCCGATTATATATATATATATATGTATAAGTTTGTTAATTTTTGAAATTGTTTTTTACGAGTTGGGGTGGAGTGTGGTTCCGTGGGTAGGGTGTAATCTCGAGAAAAGTTTTCAATTTTTGAAATTCTTTTACAGGTTTGGGTGGGGTGGATGGAGATGGTTTTGAGGTGGGGTATAATCACCATAGAAGATTTTTTTATTATTTTGAATATTTTTACAAGTTGGAGTGGTGTGGGTGTAATATAGAGAAAAAAAATTTTGAAATTTTTTACGAGTGAGGTGATGTGAGTAGGTCTGTGTACGGGTGGGATGGTGGATGGGTGGGGTGGGGATAACTAATGTCAATTAATTATATGTTACATATATTATTAATTGAAATTAACACTTGAATTTTAAAATAATTTGACAAATTTGTTAATTTTAAAATGTAGTTTTTATATATAGGAGTTAAGTATTGTTCCCTTAAATTGTATTTAGTTGGGCTACTAAACGTATCATAAGAACACCATGAAGCCGATAAAATCCCAATAATTAGCAGACATCAAAGACTACTGCAGAAATCTTTAGAAACGCTAAAACACCATGTTTGTTTGAATCATGTTTAGTGGCTTTGGCTTTTAAAAGCCTACATCCCAATTTGAGCATGTGTCAACATATTTACTTTCCAACACTAGCAAAATATGTATAGTTCAAAGGACAGGGTCGGTTTTGAGAATTTTGAAATGATGTTCTTAAAAATAGATATTTTTTTTTACAAGTTTAGCTATCTCTTTAGCATTAAATATTGTGAAGTCAAACATTTCTCTATAATGTTTAAAAAATGCAATAAGTCGTTTTAAATAATACCTTATTTTTAACATTCGTTAAGATTAGTTTATAAATTTTAAAGAAATTTTATAAGCATAGAAAAATACGATATAAGAGATTTTTAAAATTTTTTTGCATTGAATTTTCGGTAGATAGCAAATACAATAGGTTATAGCACTAGGAAATAGTTTAAATTGTAGGTCTTTTTAATTTCTTTAAACAATGCGCGTGAAATGTTTGAGAGAAGGATCATTGTCAATAAAATATTATGAAAAAAGTGTACGCACAAGACATATATCAAGCACTTCCTCTTTTGATTTTTGTCCGCTTCAACCACCAAACTCATCGTCATGAACTATGAAGAATTCCTTGAATATGGAGGTCTTTAAATTTTAATTTTTTAAAGAAAATTAAAATAGAATAGTAAGAAATATTAGTTTATGGAATTATTTTACTTTTGAAAATAAGAGGCTAATAATAAAATTGATTTTAAAAAATAAATTTTTTTAAATATCAACCTCTAGAGATAACTAGGTTAGTATTGTTTTGGCTTAAGGAATTAAAAAAAAAAGTAGTTTTAATCACAAAGCAAGAAGTTAAAAAAACAAGAAAAAAAATCATTAGGTCTTTTATTTCATCCAGTATATTATGTTAGCTGGGTTGATTGTCTTAAGCCCATCAAGAATGTAAGTATCCAAGTGTTTTGGACTTCTTATTTAGTCTTATCGTTTGATTTTGTCATGAATTTTTTAAGGGGGAGAGGACCCAAACTCAATAAAATAAAGGATTTTATTATTATTATTATTATTTTTTTTTTTTTTTGGGAATTTTGGGCTTTTAAATTTTTTGAGGCCCCTCAAATCTTGAGGCATAGGGCCTTTATGGCTTTGGGCCAGGGTTTGGCCCGTCAAGAGAATAAAAGGAAACTTTAGCCTGAATCTTTCGTTCTGTTCGTGATAGGAATCAAAAATGCGTATTTTTCCTCCTTATTTTATACGCTTGTATAATTATTTTGTGCCAAAATGTACTTATTGATCTCATATTTTGATTTAGGTGGCAATTTAATGGAGATATCGTAATTTGGAAGAAGTAGGTAAAAATATACCAAAGTGAAAGGAAATAAAAGTTCAAGAACTAACATGCAAATACACAAAAGTTGTGTCGAACCAAAAGATGAAGATTTGAGAGTACTATGAATCAATTGGCTGAAAGAAGACGTCAAAGGGATGAAATATCGTCAAAACATGATCACACATCAATTTCCAATCAAACAGCTATGCACCGATTTTCACTCTCATATTGAGACTCATTTTGGACATGGTAACCGATCGAATTGGAAGATTATATTTGAAGTAAAGTTGTAGCGCTTTAAGTTAGCTTTCCATTACATCTTGAATTGTCTCAATCAGATATTGATAGTGAAAGATATAAACAAAATACTGAAAGTTGTCTGGTGGAAATTATTTAAAACCATCATGACTTTAATTCCATGCGACCGCAATAGGCATCTCAGCGAACTTCAGGGTCCATTTGCGATCGTATGACTTACTACAATGCGGCCAGATGGTTCATTCCTGACACGAATTTTTTGGTTTCCTAATTCCAATCAAACACTTATGGAAACAAATCTTTCTGCACTTTAAAAACCCTAGAAGACGTCCAGAACAAGAGAGAACACCTACTAACTATTTTTCTCTCTTTTGTTCTTAGATTTTTCAGATGTAACTAATTCTTGGTGCTTGATCGAAGGATATCAAAGCCTTGGAAATATTATAACTGCGAGGCTCATCTAGTTTCATTGTTTAATCTATATTTTCAGTATTGAA
>CAIGRB010132179.1:0-54611 GCA_903798255.1 Fraxinus quadrangulata
ATCCTCGGAATTATGAGGTCCTAAGTGATAAATTGTTGCGCTACTCTTAAATATTAATGAAATGAACACTTTTAAAAGAAATAACTTATTTTTAACTTTCAAACAAATTAATTTATAAATTTTAAAGAAATTTTATAAGGTTAGCAAAAAATTATATGGGAGAAATACCCAAGTAATTTGGACTTCTTATTTACCAATTTTGTTGTTACTTTTTAAAGGATTAGAGACCTAACTTAAAAAAACAAGAAAATATATTATTGGGTTTTGGAGTTTTAATGAGGAAATTAGACACGATACTCTAAAAAATATTAAAAAAATTGATCAATACATTTAAACTAAATTAAAGTTTTAATAACCTCAATTATTACGTCCACTAAAAATATAAAACACTTGAAGTCAGCAAAATCGTTCCAAAGACTAATGGCGGCACTTTCCATATGATATTTTTCACTTTTTAAATTTTTTATTATTAAAACATTTTCATTTGATACTGTATTTTTTGCTACGGTTATCCATTTTGAGCGATTTAAAATATGTTAGAAAGCTTGCAATGTAGCCATGACAAAGATGTTATGGACGAAGTTTAAATGTCGAAAATTATTTTGCATGAATTATTGAACGCAAAATAAACCATAACTTTAACTTCATTTCTTACGGCACTTTTGACTTATTATTATAAACTCATCGTTTATCGATTTTTAAATTTGAAATATGCGTTTCAAAATTTGTCGTGAATACTTCAAAACGATAACAAAAACATCACTCGACGAACAAATAAAATAACTCGTAAATAGGCCAAAACGGTAATGCAAAACATAAATTAAAAGAAAAAATATCTAATTTTTTCACTTTTCACATTTTCATTTTTGCAAAAACCTCAAGTGCATCAATTGAATTGATGCAAACAAATATGTATTGAATGCAAAATTAAAATAATGTTTGAATTCGTATATTTTAATTTTAAAAAACACACATGTACGTATTTAGTTAATTATTTCAATGAGATATTGCGATTTTTTCATAGAAAAATGCATAATATCATTTTTTCACACTTTCATTTTCGCAACACCGTGGATGCATCAATTGACTTGATTCAAATAAATATGAATTGAATGTAAAATTAAAAGAAGATTTCAATTAATATATTCAAATTTCCAAAAACACACATATATGCATCTAATCAATTGTTTTAATAGAATACCGCGACTTTTTCTATGAAAAAAATCACAAATTTTCGTATGTATAAACATAAAATAAGGTTTGAATTCGTATATTAATTTTTAAAAAATGCACACATATGCATTTAGTTCATTGCTCCAACAAGATACTGTAACATTTTTTTAGAGAAAAGTGACAGAATGCAATTTTTTCATAGAAAAGTAACAGAATTCACATTCTTATTGAACAAACACATTACATATATTAATATAATTGATTCAAAGTTTTCTTTTTAATACGTATTAACATAAAAATGGCTTGAATTTGTACATTCAAATTTCCAAAATGCACACGTATACATTTAGTTAATTGTTCCAACGAGATACTGTAACTTTTTTTAAAGAAAAGTAACAGAATGTCATTTTTTCATATAAAAATGATAGAATTCATATTCTCCATGTGTCAAACACCTTGCATGCATCAATGATATAATTGATTCAAATTTTTCTTTTTCATATGTGTTACCATAAAACAGGGTTTGAATTGACATGTTTAAGGCCTTGTTCATTTTTCATTATTGGGAGAAGAATGGAGTTTTGAATAATATTTTTTGAAAAATGTGTGGTTGAAATTTAAATTAACTTTATTGGTTTGTGTGTAGAATATTTTATTGGGTGAATATGTGGTGGAGAATCTTACTGTAGCAAATAGAGTTTTAGATTAATGATAGACAAACACAGACTAAATTTCAAAAAATGCATACATAGACATCTAGTTAATTACTCCAAGGATATAGTGTAACTTTTTTTTTAAGAAAAGTAACAGAATGACATTTTTTTCATACAAAAGTGACAAAATTCACATTCTCCTTGTGTCAAACACCTTGCATGCATCAATAATATTACTAATTCAAAGTTTTTTTCATATATATTACTATAAAATATGGCTTGAAGTAATATGTTCAAATTTCCAAAAATGCACATGTATGCGTCTAGTTAATTGCTCCAAGGATATATTGTAATGTTTTTTGAGAAAAGTGAGAAAAGTAACAAAATTCACATTCTCCTTTTATCAAACACCTTGCATGCATCAATGATTTAATTGATTCAAAACTAATTTTTCTTATGTATTGACACAATCCATTTCCTCTGAAGTTCAACAATGTTATTTTCAAATATGTTTCCAATCACAATAATAAAATCATCAAAAAGAAATTTCATAAATGTTAATTATTTAGCTGAAGATTGATAATTACGATTGTTATTTTCATAATCTATGCAAAGATAATGCTAAACAATTTTAAAATAACAAAATTGGGGAACTAATAAAACAATGAGCCAAAAACATAAATAAAATTTAAAAAAAACCTATAATTTTATTTGTGTATTACATGAAGATTTTCTCAATCTTTTTTCAGAGTTTTCAATGTTGAAGTAGCCTTGATCTTTTTCAATGTTTTGAATAATAAATGAATTTGTGGAAGATTCCTTCTTTGTTCTTCTAATTTTCCCTTGATTTTTTCAAGTTGAAGGCTGATTTTTGCGGTAGCCGTGATTTTAAGTTTGAATGTATTTTGTACGTTCAAATATACCCAATTACCATTTAATTCAATTTTATCATATTTTTTTTCAAAACTATCCCAAAATATAAGATATTTGTGTAATTACCCCAATTTTTTTAGGCCATTTCAAGCTCGAGCCCTTAGGCAATGTGGCCTTGGTCACCTTGGGCCAAAGCCGGCCCTGATTGTGGTGCCAATGATCACTCTTGTTGCATTCTAAAAAAAATTTGAATGTTGGCAAAATTCTAACTGGCAAGCTTTTATTTTCAATAAGCTTTGCTCTACCAATCCATGTAAAGCCCAATCTCATATGTCATGGTACGGTAATGTCACGATCTACACACTATTTAGAGACGACGTGAAAATAATACACGTTATTCGTTCTTGTGTCTTATCAATAAGTGAGCCTGACAATCCGTGCTGGATTTGTCGGCATCGTCGGGTCATTGTTGCAATGTTGTTGTTGCAGAGAACATGGAAGATCAAGACCACTATTTCGGGTCAGGTGAGCCTTTTTTTAGTTTTGGCCTGAGATAGTTGGGCCTTTTTTTCAAAATTAGGCCCAATAAAATGAAATACTATTCATTACGTAATTACATTGAACCGGCTCCAAAGTCCAAACCCTTCCCTTCACTCCTTCGGTCCTTTGTCTTCGCTGCTACGCAGTTCTCATTCTCCATGCCCTGCTAGCCCGCTACCGACGTTTTGCCAACGCCACTGCCTACCGGTTGCTAACTTGTTGTGCTGTCGGTGGAAAAGCAGACCGGAGAGAGAAGAGAGAAGGAAACTCCTCTCTGAAATCGTGTCCTATGTATTTGAGTTTCTGTAATTTTAACTGAGAAGCAATATTTTCTAAAAGCAATGGCTGTTGTTTCAAGTTCCGATTCCAAACAGAATATGCGTGAACACAAGGAAAAAATGAAGAGTCCTAACAAGTAAGAGAACCAGTCCCAGAGGCCAGAACTTAGGGGAAAATGATTTGTCTCCATCGCCCGCAAAGCACAACAGGGGGTCAAGACTTCAGGTTGTTGGTGGCAGGATTTATGATTCTGTTAACGGGAAAACTTGCCATCGGTTCCGCTTAAATCAAATGGAAACCCTTTTTTTTAGATTTTTTTTTTTTTGTTTTCTTTTTCATGGGAAAAATTTCTTATGTAAATTTAGATGTCATTGTTTTATGTTTTCTTTTGATGGTAAAATTTCTAAGTAAATTAAATGTAGTGCATGAATTTTTAAACTATAATTCTTTTGTTTTCTAAATTTATTTGGCTGATTAAGCTTTACTACATTTTACGATTGCTAATTTTTGACTGTCGACGATCAATAGTTAACGTCCGTTCGGATTGAACTTTTGTGCTGAATCCGATCACTGAATCCTGATATAAGTTCCTCTTAAAAAGAGTACACCAAAAATTCGTGCAGTATTATCTCCATTATTCAAGCGGATTGATCCTATCTCAGTTACTTTAATGTGATGTCATTTCCCACGTAAACAACAAAGCCAGTAGTTAAAGAACCATGCCTTGTTGGGTAGTGCAACCCGAACCAGCGATGGCAAGAATATTTTCAGCACATATATTGTCAACAAATTAATTCTTTTTTTTCTTTGGAGTATTTTTCTATGCTTTTAAAACTAGCTACAACAAACACAAGTACACAAATCGACAATATTGATAAAACGGCCCGTACAGAAAAATGCTGCTAGAATTTCCACATAAAACACTTACGTAGTTTTCTATTGGACAAAAAAAAAAAGGAAAAGAAAAACATGTTGCAACATCTGGTTAAATTCTGGCAGAACTGCTTTTGTATAAGCAGATAAATTCTTGATAAATGAGTACTAGGATTTTATGCCCGGATGTCAGCCCTGTCCCTAGGTATTATTTCGATTCCTCCATAATTTCATGCAAACTACTAATAAAAGTCTCTATGTAGTTTTTCATAAAACTAGGATCTGCTAAGGTTTCTTTCCACTTTGCATGGTTTTCCTTAACCAGGCAACCTATTTTACTGTCTTTGTCCATTACAGACTTGATATTCTTGCACAAATCCTCTTTCGTAAACCAGCCATTTTCATCTCGCTCAACTTCCACAGCAACTTTCAGTTCTTCTGCCAACAATCTGGTGTTCAATATCTGTTCACCTAAATGTGGTACAAGCACTGTTTGGCACCCACTCATCAGAGACTCCCACATTGATCCAAGTCCACAGTGGCTCACAAAACAGCCTACTGATGGGTGGTTCAATATCAGTGGCTGTTGAACCATTCCGCCGTGTACTATTCCTCTGCCTTGAATTCTCTCCTCGAATCCCTCGGGCAACGCCTCTTCGATTGTTGTGCAGCCAAGGGGAGGTTTCAGGGCTATTAAGAATGGCAGGCCTGTGAGTTCGAGCCCTAAAATTAGTTCGTGGAACTGCTGCTTTTCAAGGATCAATTGGCTTCCAAATGCACAAAAAACCACTGTACCTGTTCATGACGATATTTATGAACGTTAGTTCAAGAAATCGAAAAATATCACGAAGTATACTAAATATTTTCACCAGAGTTACAACCTAAAACTCATTAGCGTCTAAGTATCACAAATTCTGGGGCTCATTGCACCCTTTTGTACAAATCAGAAACCTCAACCCAAACCCTCAATGGTTGTTCGACGCTACTTCTATGAACCGGAAACCATCAAACTGAAGACCAAACACTCGCTTCTCACCACAAGAATCACAGAGACTCAAAATTACCAAGAAATCAGAAAAATCAACCAACTAGAGGTTGAAGATCGAAGGGAGAAGACGAAGGGAAAGACTAACCCGCAAGAAGACAGACGGCAAAAGTGATTATGGCAAACACACAAAGACCCTATTTATATATCCAATCATAACGACATCTTGAGATGGTAATCAAAGGTCCAGCAGACGATTTCACACATCAGTGGCAACTAAAGTTGCACATCCTAAGTGAGATTTAGACCATTTATTGGCTTGGGTTTTGAGCTTCTTCAATGTGTTATCAGGCAATGGATATTAGAAAGTGTTAAGCCCAATTTCATCATTGCCCTTAACGTTGGACTGGATTGGCATCACATCCCATGATCCCAACAATAAAAAATTGTGCGCCTGTCAAGGCTTATCATGAAATCACGTATTGCATACAGTACCTGGCGCAAATTTGTGGAGAAATTCAGCCCACCGGTGCTCCAAAGGTGCTTTTGTTGGCTCAGGTAAGACAGGCCCTGTTAGAAGCATTGGCTTCCCATATTGGTTTCCTATATAATCACAGAAGGGGCCTTCTAACTCACTGCATGTTCTAATAGAGATTGCATCGCAGTTTCTCATGGCCGTCGTTATACGCTCGTAGAATGTTATCCCATCTCCAAATTCCATAAAAATAAACGACAATGAACGAGCCTCGTGTTTGCGTAACACCACCGTCGAAGAAGCTGGGTACCCGGCTGGAAGTTCCATCAGTTCTTCATCGGATACAGATCCGTCTTTCGTACTTTTCCGTGCAGGGACAAGAGCTATCGCGATAGATGCTGCACCCACAACATTGTAACACACAGTTTTGAATCCTATTTCTAAAGCTAATTCAGGCATCCAATGCGTGATATCATAGAAAACGAAATCCGGCTTCAATTCATGAAGCTTTTGATTAACTTCATCGCGGGTAAGGTCCATGGCAGCGGCCAGGCGACCGACTAGAGAAAGGGGTATGTCAGTGGCTGTCTCCGCTCCGGGAGGAAGGCCTTCAACTTGAGGAACAGAAATTGCATAAAAGGTGATAAGTTCGGGATGGAGATTGGCATTTTGTAACTGAGTTTGAGCCTTTTTAGGCAATAAGAATGAGATTTTATGACCCCTTTGAGCAAGCTCGTTAGAGAGATGGAGATATGGTGTCATATGGCCATAGGCAAACCACGGGAACATGGCTATATGGAGCTTTGACTGCGCCATTTCGCACCCTCCTTTTTTCTGGTTTCTGCAGTACAATATATGCATGCAATGTAACTAAATTCTCCACTTAGATGTGCAACCAACTTTGAACGTAGGCACCTACGCATTGAATTAGATGTGCAACAAACTTTGAACGCAGCGCACCTACGCATTTAATTTTTGGCTGTATTTTCGCTGGCTATGGAATTAGTCTTTAAATTTTGTATTCCACGTGTCCACCACTTAGATGTGCATCTAACCTTGAAGGCAGTTGCGCGCACCTACCCATTGAATCTCAATCTTACATGTTGTGTTATGAGGTGTCAATTTTTTATACGTTGATTTTAACAACATTTTAAATAATTAATGAAACAAATTTTGATACATCATACAATGTCAACCTTAACGTACACTTTAAATGTATAACTAGTTTAACCTTAACATCAAGTTTAAGCTCTTGTATGGTAGAGCTTTTTCTTGTTTGTTAAACTTAAATATTTAAGCACACATTTTATTGGATCCATAATTTTTTTTTATTTTTAACAACACAATTTATAGAATCTACCGAATTATGATTTTTTTTATTTTTAACAACACAATTTATAGAATCTACCGAAGTACAATCTCAAAATAATTCTGCTACAAGAACATATTCAGTGACAGTGATTTAAAACAGACACACTTGGTATTTTCTCATTGGTAGTTAAAAAAAAAAAAACTTAAAAGAAAAAACCATCAATCAACACATACCGCTTCACTCTCGACAAAAATCTCATGTCGTTGACCCTGTTTGGTCAGCCTTATTCATCTCAAAAAGCTCGATCAAACAGGGTAAAACATAAACTGTACATAAATTCCAAAAATGAAAAATATGAGTAGCTCAAAAAATTTCGATTTTTTTCTATAATTATTCTAATAGTACTGAACTTAGAGTATCTTCAAGCGATTCTTTACTTTTAAAGAACATATTATACAATTTAGAGAGTACTTATAAATTGAGATTTTTTTTAAAATACTCCAACACGTTCTTTATATTTAACTCTAAATTAAAATGTTAATTTAAAAAATATCTTGAAACATAATTTTAAATATTGACTATTTAAAATAGAGAACATTTTATATTTAAAAAATCTCTTGAAAATGTTCTTAATTAACAAATCTGTCACTCGGTTTCAAAATTAATGATTTTGATGACGCTGTAAACGATTTGTTGATATGGCAACCAAAATAATTATTTTTTTATTATAATATAAAAAAGGTAATAAGCCCTTGTTTAGCCCTATTTTGGGGAAAAAATGTATTTTGGAATAATGATTTTTTGGAGAATGTGTGGTCAAAAAATAAGAAAAAAAATTTGATTTACGTATAAAATTATGTTATTGGAGAATGTGGTTAAAAATAAGTTTTGGAAAAATAAAACTCAAACAAGTGCTAAATTTAACATTGAACAAGGTTTAGAAAATAAGTTTTCTTCAACTTGAAAGACAATTTTTTTTTAAGTAATTAGCAAATACATCCTTACATTTCACTATTATTGTGGAAAACGTCACTACCTTTCATTTTTTTGGCATTTTCACAATTATTTCCACCTTTTATTGCCCAAAATGTTATTTTCATCAATTTTCTCAGTTAAAAACTGTGAAATGATAAATGTACAATTCTGTTTAAATAAAACAAAAGGCAAAAAAAAAATTAATTGCAATCATAGTCTCAATTTTTTTAAAATGTCTAAATAAATTATTAAAAGAGTAATTAGCACATAATGTCATACATTTCACTATTATTGTGAAAACGCCTATACTTTTCATTTTTTGGGCATTTTCACCCTTAATTACACATTTGAATGCTCAAATTATTCTTTCTATCCATTTTCATCCAATTTCTCAATAAAAATCTGTGAAATGGCGAATATACACTCTTATTTAAATAAAAAAATAAAAAATTAATTGCAATCATAATCCTAATTTTTAAAAAAAAAAGTGCAAAAGAGTATCAAATAAATTATTAAAAATTAAAAAAATAACTGTCTTTAATTTTCTTTTTTATTTATTTTAATATGAGGATATATTTGTCATTTCAATTTTATATTTTTTATTTTTTTTGGTAAAATTGGATAGAAAAATGGTTTGTGCAATCAAATGTGCAATTAAGAATGAAAATGTCAAAAAATGAAATGTAAGAACTTTTCATAATTATAGTGAAAGTTATGGACAATATTTGGTAATTATCATTTAATAATTTATTTGAGACTTGTTTGCACTATTTTAGAAGATTTAGGACTATGATTGTAATTTGTTATTTCTTTTTCTTTTTAAATAGAAAAATATATTCGTCATTTCACATCTTTTAAATGAGAAAATGAATGAAAATAATTTTTTAAGCAATGAAAGAAAAAAAGTAAAAGTACAAATATTAAAAAATAAACTAACTACGTCTCCTAAGAGATAGAGACGCTATATGTTAATTACTCCGGTGTTTTTTTTTATCAAGATGCAAAAAATGCTTGTTTCAAGATAAGGCTGTCCACACAAAAATTGATGCTTAGATGCAGCCCGCAATTGAAGACACGGACAAAATTATTCATTTAAAACTTTCACATCCAATTGATGCCTAGATGGAGCCCACAATTGAGACCCTCTCTTGTTTCCCATCAACCCCAATGTGAAAAACTATTTATTTGTAAGGAAGATTAAACTCTTTACATGGTTAGGAACGGTTCCGCATGAATAGATTCAGGAGGAAAAAAAAAAAAAAAGGTACTTGTTATCGCAGTCTTAACTGTTTAAATTATCGCAGCTTTTATTTAAATATTTCATTTATAACAGTGCTGATATCAAACCTTACAAATTTGCGCGATACAAGGTGTTTCGAGTGGATAGTCGCTAACAATTAAAAAATGTTTAGACAATTGTATAAGGAACAGACCTCTTAAGATAAAGTCCCAAAAATTGGTATTTTATTTGACAAAAATTTACAATTTGAAAATGAACAGAATGCCTTCAAGGAGCGCAAGCACACGAGTACTAAAAGAAGAATTTTAACGTTAAACTAAGAAATTGAAATTACATATTCTCTGTTGAGAGTGTTTTATTCGGGCTCTATTCTTCTATGTCTTCTCTTCCTTTTATACTCATTTGATAGTCTTTTTGTGAAAAACTGCTTGGAAATTGCTCGGTGTTCTTTAACTACCCACTGTCTTTATGATGACTGATTTGTCGTAGTCTTCTTTGACAAAGATTTACAATTCAAAAACGAAACAGAATGCCTCCAAAGGGAGCAAGCACACGAGTACTGAAAGAAAGCTTTTAAAGTTAAACTAAGAAATTGAAATTACATATTCTCTGTTGAGAGTGTTTTATTCGGACTCTTTTCTTCTATGTCTTCTCTTCCTTTTATACTCATTTGATAGTCTCTTTGTGAAAAACTGCTTGGAAATTGCTAGGTGTTCTTTAATTACCCATTGTCTTTATGATGGTTGATTTGTCGTGAAACTGTCATCTCTAATTGTCGTCACGATTCTTGTTTTTCAACCGCCCACAACTGGGATCCTTGGATTGTGGAGCGTGATTGGATTACTCAATAACTGCTTCAATAACTATTATTTTGGATGACTATGATGTCTCATATTTGTCAAGATTCTGGGCGACTCGAAGGTTTGGACGAGAACGGACTCATTCATTCTGGGAAACCACAGGACACTCCATTCGCTCAGATTTTGGGCGACTTGTCAGTTTGAGCGATGACATTACTCTGTTATGGGGACTCTTTTGCATTTATCAATGGTCTTATTAGTGCCTTTGTTCTGGACTTCCGAATTGAGCTTTATTCCTTGAACCATTTAAATTTGGGCTACACTTTTTGTGTGTCAACACAAGGATACCTGAACCAACCCTGTTATTTATCACAAAATAACTGTGACAAAGATTAATGGATATTGGAAAGCACAAAGGGGCCAGTCTTCTGGACCGAGTCATTTGGAACCTTGAAATAACATAAGTTATTTATTATCATTCTAATCATACAATTTATCAATCGAACACGTCTAGAAAAATTTCATATGAATACTTCATTTCATGCAAGATTTTTCCGACAAGTGAAATTTAGCATGGAGTTACACATACCAAAATCTCTTATCTATATTCTAATGACATTTATTTTCAAGAATTCAGGAACCTTTTGATGTAAATGAAATAGTCCACAAAAAGTTGATTTTGATCCATCTTTGGCCAAATATTTGAACGGATCCCGCTACTCGAATTTGGTGAGAAATTGGTTAAATATATTCTACTCGTTGAGTAGATGAGTTTGGTAGATTTGAAAATCGAAAACTATTTCCGAATGAATGAGAAAAATGAATTAGGGTTGAAAAAAATGAGTTTTGAATTAGAAAACGAAAATTCAAAACACTTCAATCTCTATAAATTGGACCTCTCCATGATGGTTTTATTCACTCAAATTACATGCAATCATTGCATACATAGAGCATCAAATTCTTGCAAAAAATCTGCATAAAAATTGTTCTTCATCTTACAAAAAGGAGTTCAAAACATTGTTCGATTTGTCTTTTTTGTGATTCCAAGTGATGTCATCACAAGAAGTTGATCGTTGTATTCTAGGTGACTCTTGTCAATCCAACATCAGCATCCGTGCAAGGCAAATTCTTTTTAAGAATAAAGAGTTCAACTCTTACCTAAATGTTCTTGCATTCCCTTTTTTTAAATTTGTGTTTGTTCAAGGTTTGTATCCAAATTCTAGGTTTAAACTTTGTTTTAATTAAGGGTAATTTTGTGCTAAGGTTTGTATTTTATTTCTAGCTATAAAGAAATCACTTTATCATTATTATTACTAATAATCTTAAGACGATATTGATTTAAGTGGTTTTTTAAAGCATATTTTTCTTTATTCGATTAAACTGAAATTCATTTTCGATTTAACATTTTCTACTCTTTCTTTATTTTATTGTTGAAATAAATTGGTTTACCTTCTGTTTGTATAAACGGAAATCATTAATGATACTACCGATATTACTTCGATCGTAGTTCTTCCAATTACTTCGGTTGTTGTACCTCCTGTTACATGAAGGCACTATAATCGAATCAAGGAATGATGTATTCTTTGAAAACATATTTCCTTATAAAGAAAAAAAAGTAAGTTTCCAAAAACGAACTTTTAATACAGCAAATGAAAAATCATCAAGAAGATAAAGAATCAAGGCACGGTAAGAGGACAAACATATCTAAGACTTATGGTCCGGACTTTCTAACATATGTGATAGAAAATGATTCAGTGAAATTTATCGAGGCAATGTTTACTCCTGAAGCTCTTTATTGAAAATAAGCCGTCAACAATGAAATTAAATCTATAATGCAAAATCGTACATGGGAATTGGTTGATTTTCCACTGGAACGTAAAACTATAGGTTGCAAATGAATCCTAAAAAAGAAGCTAAAATCTGATGGATCAATTGACAAATACAAAACTAGACTAATAGCCAAAAGATATAGACAAAAAGAAGGTTTCTTCGATACATATTCACCTGTTACAAGGATCACGTCTATTCGAGTATTGATTGAAATCGCGGCACTACATAATCTCAAATACATCAAATTCGTGTAAGACGGTATTTTTAAATGGTGAATTAAAAGAAGAAATATACATGATACAATCTAAAGGATTGGTCGTTCCTGAAAAGGAGAAAATGGAGTACAAACTTGTTCAATCGTCGTATGGATTAAAACAAGCACATAAATAATGACACGGAAAATTTGATAAAATTATGTTATCAAATGATTTCAAAATTAATAAATGCGTGTATCTATATAAAAAATATATCAAATTAATATGTAATTGTATGTCTATATATTGACGATATGTTAATTATTAACCAAGAAAATATTGGCAAAATATTTTGATATGAAATATATGGGTACTGCTTATGCCATATTAGGAATTAAGATCTCTAAAACACTTGATGAATTGTCATTGTCTCTTCATTATGTTGAGATTATACTTAAAAAAATTTAAGACGAATGACGATAATTCAGTTAAAATACCTATAAATTGAAGTCTACATTTAGCAAAAAATATTGATGAACCCATATCACAATTAGAATATTTATGCATTATAGGCTGATTAATCCATATTATTAACTGCACACATCCGGATATAGCATATGATGTCAACAAATTAAGTAGATTTACAAATAATCCAGGAAATGACCATTGGAAGACGTTGACAAGGGTTCTTAAATATTTAAAATGCACGATTAATTATGAATTGCACTATTCTAGATATTCCATGGTATTAGAAGGATATACTTGTGCAAATTGGATTTCTGACTCTAGCGATTTGAAGTCAATGAGTGGTTATATTTTTACCATTGGAGAAGGAGCAGTGTCTTGAAATCCTCATGTAAACTTGTGTTACTTGATTTACGATAGAATTTGAGTTTATTGCTTTAAGAAAAAGAATAATGGCTTCGTAATTTTTTCGAGGATATTTTGTGTTGGGATGAGAAATACCGACTATCAATATACATTGTGATAGTCAGTTAGCTATAAAAAAGGCACAAAATAATAGTATAATGGTAAATTTCGACATATACATCGCAAACATAATGTCATTGAACAACTAATATCAAATGGCATACTTTTTATTAATTATGTCAAATCGAAGGAAAATATAGTATATCCTTTGACGAAAGGATTACTGAGAAATCAAGCGTACTATCTTTCGCAAGGAATTGACTTAAATCCTATTGATGGTTCAACGTGCAAGACACCATGTTCACTGATTAGCCTTGTAAATCATATCGTATTATATTAAGGAAGGTTTAAAGCTAAAAGCCACATCTCCCAATGCCATGAATTACCATCTGTAATCCTCTTTAGAGTCTACATTTCATATGCAAATTGGTAATTTCCATTCATAAGTGGGATTGTTAGAAAATAGTTAATCAAAAGTTGATTTTGATCAATTTTTGACCAAATATTTGGATGGATCCCACTACTCGAATTTGGTGAGAAATGGGTCGAACATATTCTACTTGTCGATTAGATGAGTTTGGTATATTTGGAAGTCGAAAAGTATTTTCAAATGAACGAGAAATTAGTGAATGAAATAAGGTTAAAAAACATGAGTTTTGAATTAAAAAGGAAAATTCAAAACACTAAATTGTCGCTCGAGCAGCCACCTCGAGCTTAGTGAGGCCAGAGTTCCTACTTTGGACGCTCGAGCAACTATGTGGCAGTTAGCGAGCAGGCAGCGAACCTGTGCAACTTTTCGAGAACAAGATGAATTTTGGGTTGCATCTCTTTGTGTATAATACCTTAACCTCTATAATTGGACTCTTCTATGATGGTTTCATTCACTTCAATTACATGCAATCATTGCATACGTATAACAATAAATTCTTGCGAAAATTCTGCATCAAAATTGTTTCATACAAAAAGAAGTTCAAGACATTGTTAAGTTCGTCGTTTCTTGTGATTCGAAGTGCTACAATCACAAAAAGTTGATCGTTGTATTTTGAAAGACGATTGTGAATCTATCTTCGTTACATGCGCAAGATAAATTCTTCTTTAGGATAAAAAATTCAACTCTTTCCTCGATCTTCTTGCATTACATTCTTTAAATTTATGTTTGTTCAATATTTGTATCCAATTTTCGTGCTTAAACTTTGTTTCAATTACAGGTAAGGTGTGTGGTAAAGTTTGTATTTTATTTCTAGGAATAAAGAAACCACTTTATTATTATTATTTTTGTTGGTTAACAGTAATTAGATTATGCATTCTTTACTTACGAAATCAGAAACAAACGTCATCTTAAAAATCCAATTTCAGAAGCGAAAACAGAAATTAAATAGCAAAATCATGTACAAAAACACCCACATATTCACCACATGGATGGGCAAGGATTGATCTACAGGTTTCCAGTTTTCCAGTAGCGTGTGGATTCGAATACGCAGAGAGCTCCAAAAGTGCTAATCTGAAGAGGGACTGAACATTGCAATTTTCAAAACTAATTTATATTCGCAATGGGAAGTGAGAATTTAAGGCTTGAAGGTAAGAGTAAAAAACTAAAAATATAAAAAAGTAGGCTGGGATTCGAGCCCAGGTCTTCACGGCCACAGCTTGAAATTCTTTTCACCATCAAAACCAAATATTTATATATTGAAATTGTGATAAACCTTTAAACGTAAATATTAGAGGTGTAACAAGAATGATAACTTGGGTTTCAATCCAATAGAAATAAGGATGGGAAATATCCTGTCCCCACCTTGCCCCAAATATCTTTTTTTCTTTTTTTAGAATAAATAAACGAGGAACTAAAAAATATTTTAATTCTCATCCTATCGTCCTCTCTAAATAGAAAATATATCCAACACCCATTAATATCGTTAGTATTACAATTTGCAAGTTGAAAAAAATGGTGTGATTTTAGTAGAATACATTATTGTTTTAGATGTCCAAATCATAAACCACGATATGTGGGAGGCAACAATTGGCCTTTTGGGAATATTGTCCCCCTTGTGGATTCAACATGATTCGTCTTTTAAAAGTGTGAGTAAAATCAAGAATATTAAATTTCAATATCTCACATTCCACTCACACATATTATATGGATCGTTTATCTTAATCCCTGCACGAATAACGTAATCAAGAGATTCACATTCCACTCATGTCCACGTAACCTTTTGTCTACACATTTGAACAAACCAATAAGAACACGACATTCGGAAGTGGAGGAGACAATCGCGTAATGCTCGAGCACTGAGGGTATATGAGAGTAAAACGAGATAGCAATGTTACAATTGAGTGTACAAAATTATATTATTATCAAATGACAATGAGTGTGAACTTTTATAGGAGAGGAGAAATGGTTAGCATGGAATAAGAAGACACGAGACCTTATCCTGACAGTCGAGATGTCTCTTAGATGTTACTTCATTAATTATAGGCTGCAACGATTCCGATATTTCTAGAATGCTGTCTATGTCCAGAGAAATTTTCAATGGAAATCTTTGTTGGAATAGTTGTGGGGAAAAAAAAAAACATGGCCACGATCAGAAACAAATAGACCCAAGAACAAATACAAAACGCATCGCCCAAAAATATCGAGAACTAAACCGAGTACACCAGACGGGGAAAAAAAACACACATACAACAAACACAGAATGGATGTGTTGAATTTCAAAGGGACTCTTACATAACGGACTAGCTACACGAAGAAGTCTGCCAACAAATATGTTATTCGAACCAACTGGAGTGAATCTAGGTGATGCCAAGAATACAGAAACACCTTGTATACCTATTCCTAATGTTTGATTTCAAGGCCCTTGAGCTTGGATTCCAATTCATCCTCATTATCGTCAACTTCTTCAGCCTCTTCATCATAATCCTCTCCTTCAGGATCGTTCTCATCCAAAGGACCAAGCAGACTAGGGGAATTCTTGAATGTATCCTTCACCTCATCAACCCCTTCATCAGATATGAAATTGCCATTGATATTTAACAGTTTAAATCCAGGTTTGTTTACGACAGCCTGAGCCAAGCATCTGGCCCCAGCCCTTCTTATTGAGTTAGAGCTCATATCTACTTCATATAATTGGCCATGGCCCTCCTCCAGTGCCTTGGCAATCAAAATAGCACCCTCGTCCTTTAATTCGTTCTCGGCCAAGTTTAATTTGGCGAGAAATTGTTTAGAAACTATACAAGCAGCCAAGGCAGGAGCAGCTTCAGCAGTGATTTCATTTCCAGCCATATCTAAGACTTCCAATGACGGAGCAGATTCCTTTAGGGCATTGGCTAGAGCAATAGACCCCTCATTCTCCAAATTCAAATAACTGAGGTAAATTTCAGACAGATCAGAAAATTTAGATAAATCCTTGCTCAAAACAAGTCCAGCTTCAACACCAAACATATTGTCACGCAGATCAAGCTTCTTTAAATTGGTGCATGTCCCAAGGGCTTCAGCCAGGGCTATCCCTCCCTCAGAATCCACCCGTGTTGAGGAACATCGAAAATCCTCTAGCAAAGGAGAATTCTTCACAAGTTTAGATATAGCAATTGCCCCTTCGTCTCCTGTCATGTTATTGTGAAACTGAAGCACTTTGAGTCTATCAGTTGAAGGAATTAACTCCAAGACTGCTTCTGCAGCCTCCTCCGAAATGCCATCATTAATGAGATACAGCTCCTCCAAATTACGCTGAGACTTTAAAAGGGTGGAAAATGCCCTAACACCCTTCTCGCCCAGAGCATTGTTTGAGAGGTTAAGATATCTAAGATCACAACCCTCCAGAGCTAATGAAAATATATTCATAACTTCAAGTGCATCAGTCTCTGACTTTCCGGCTACAAAATCAGATAGGTCTACTTCAGTCAGTTGATTCTTTATGGATGACAATATCGGTGCAGCAGTATGGGCTGCATCCAGACCAAAACTACAATTGCTGAAGCATATCTTTGTATTTTTATTCCCAGGGTCTTTCAGGGGATTTAACAATTTCAGAGCATCATCTGCACTGATGTCAATCCGAGGATCTCCAGATATATCGAATACATTATCATGAGATTTCTTAATTTTATCTAATATGTTTATTTCTCCATCCTCCTTTGCTGTAGGCCCTCTTTTGATAACTTCCAGCATAAGCCTACTGGATTCTTTGGCATACAATTGCACTGCAGAACTTCCATCTCCATCTGGCTCCTTCTCAAAGTGTTGGCTTGCAGTAGCAAAGGCCACAGCTTCTATTTGCTTGGCATCCTCCTCAGCTTCTTTTTTACTCAAAACACCATACCTTCTAGACAAAATGGATGGAGTCGTAAGATTCCGGGTCATTTTGTCCACAAGCATTAGCCTGGTACTTTGGCTAGGAGGCCACAATTTTATAGACAAATTTGGAGATTCCATGTCAAGAAAACCTGAAAAGGAAAAGCAAATGAACACCACAAACAATTATCATGAATATTCCCCACCGCTTGTTGCTATTTTACATTAACTTATAAGTAGGAACATAAGTATCAAACCAATAGCATTTTTATTGGTCAATGTTAGATGTGCTACTTATTTTGACAGTAAGAAAAAAGTATCATTCTTCAACTTAAAAGTGACAAAGGTATATTATCCAAACACGTCTGGGGACAAAAAGTGTAATTAAGAGTAAATTTACATATTTTTAGACTTGGCCAAAAAAAGGAGCATCACATTTCAGCGCAAAATCCTATAAATATCCAATAAATTTATTTACTCTTTTCCAATCAAAACCATGGAACCCAGAAATTAAAAAATGCATACATCATAAGTTGCTCATTAACTGAATCGGCAAGAGGAAAGTCCAACAAAAAATTAACCATTATCGTTCAAATGTAAATGAGCCCATAAAAGCCAATACAACGAAATCCAATAAAAAGAAAATATCACTCGTGAAAAAAATCGCAAATATTAATAATAAAAATTAAACACGAGTCAATAGATGAGATAACTACATGAATAATAACTGCAAATAAGACTAATTCAAAACGAGAAACGAAGAGGGGGAAAACTTACTGGCAAAGTACAACTCGGCAAGCAGCGACTATAGATCTAAAAGATAGATCTAGAAAAAACTAAAAACCCTAATCGTCGTCAAAAGGGGGATAAACACTGTTTTAATTGGAGGGAATTCGATTTAGGAAATCGAAAATCAAATCTTGCAAGAGTAGGCGATGAAATTTCAGAGATCTGAGGATAACAAGATTAAATGGGCCCAATAAATGGGTTTATTTCCAGATCGTGTCAATACAACTAAGACTGGATAACACGAGTTAGGCCCATAGTTTCTAATAGCAAGTTGGCCCTCGACCTTTAAAATATAGCAAGTTGGCCCTCAATCTTTCATTATACTCTATATCCTTCCCTCACTTAAGAAGTGAAAAAATGGGTGGATAGTGTGTCCCTTGTAGCGTCATCTTGTATGCTGATTTTGTCTGGGGATTCAATGTTCTGATTAAGTATATAAAATCACAATATGTGTGTGTGTGTGTGTGTAAAATTATTTTAGTTTGTCTTATGTGTAGTGAAGAAGAGGGATTGACGGTCCGGAAAGTGGCCGCTTTGAAGTCTTGAGAGCACAATTCCATAATTATTGCAGTTGAATTACTTGTAACATAGAAAATAGACGACACTTTGCCCATGTTTGGTAAGATTAAAATCAAAATTTTAGTTGATTTTGATAAAAATTGATGAAATGTATACTTGAAAAGTTGTGAATATCATAAAATATATAGTTAAATTAATTATTGACTTTGGTTTAAAATTAAATCAAGATTTTAATATATACCGATAGGGTTTTATGTGAGAAGTACCACATTTTAGAAGTAACAAATTTTTCTTCCTTCTTGTACACACTCAATTATGCCTTCATTTGACAAATTTATAAATGGTTAAAATAGGAATAGCAGTAGTCACATGAAATTTGTAGATAATAATGAGTAGCAGTTATAAATATATAGTTGAAATTGACGTTTGATTTTACTAAATTTCTAAACCAGTTTATAAATTATCGGAAAGTAAAACATCAGTGTATCCTCGAAGCTTTGAGTTCGGATATTTTTATTTTGAATTTAATTGACCTTTGACCATTCTCTTCGCATTGACTTGTTCCTATTAGGAGTATGTTTGGTAGAGATTAAAATCGAATTAAAATTGAAAAATTAGTCGTTATTGTTGACTTTTATTAGACGAATGAGACCCAATAACGACTATATTTTTAATTTTAATCTCTACCGAACAAACCCTAATAATCATCCGTTTTGAGATATAAAGCATTTTCTTTGCACACGAAGAAATTGTTGGGTTGTATAAGTATATTTTACTATAATAAAGAAATATTTTGTAATAAATAAATTGTGATTTTATTTATTTATTGCATTAACGTGCGAATTAAATTGGGTATGATCGATGTGATAACATAAGTTGGACATTTGCATTGAGAAGTCATAACTTATATTTTGATCATAAATAATTTGTTCACAACCAATGTATAAGAGTTGACACATTGTATTGGAAAATTGTTGTGTTGATCAATTTACTATTCGGGTTTGTGATTTGTCATTATCACATAAATAGTTAAATGTGACACTAGTATACTTGGAGTGTATTGAACGGACCATGTGTTGAGTTTAATCTTATAACATGACCGTGCGGAGAATTAAATTACATTTGATCGTCGTGTATTTTATTTAAATTTCTGATGGAGTTATGTATATTTTTTATGATTTTAATGGTTCTTTAATTTACCAATGAGATTAATTTAATTGATTAAATGTTTCGGTGACTTGGGGAACTTGAGAATGAGTAAAGTATAAAACATGAATTCATGTCGAAAATCGTCGTCCTAAAAAATGGATAGAGTGACTATTTTAGTATTTTTTTTGTTGAATTGTTAAAATCTGAGCTCAATGTTTAGCGACGGCTAAATTTTGACATCTGTAATTAGTTCACATGACTGTTGAAAAAAATTGTACTTAACTTAGTGAGTATAATTAGAGGGGCAAAACAGTTATTTATACTTATGCCTAACTATTGAATATCGGACGGAGATAAAATACATATACGGCTAGTCAGAAGAAAGTATTACAGATTTATTGACTTATGTGATTTTATATATTTTGAAGTGCAGTCTTTTACCTTTAGTGAAAAAAATAAAAACTAATAATTAAATTGGGTGGTCCAAGGTCGATTAGATATATCTAATTATTGGAGTTTGGATAGTATATGTACGATCAGGACCCTATGGTAGTTCTATAATCTACCGAGACTTAATTACGGAAATCATAATAGTTTTAAGCATAATTGTAATTACAATAAAGTTTTGTACTTAATTATAATTGTTATAAAAGTTACAAAACTTAGTTACAATTGTAATTGAAGTTCTAGAACTACACATGAAATTAAATGTAAGCTAATAGGATGTGAATGTTAATTAAAACTCCGATTTGAATTTTAATCATGAATTTTATTTTAAATTGAAATTATTATTGGACATGGTTTTGAACATTTTTATCTCTGTAAATAAATATTAGATTAATATAAAAATCCTAGAACAATCATAATATCTAATTTCATACATTTCAAATTGGAGAGAGAAAGTGCTCACCCACTTGTGTAGTATTGACTTTGAATCAAGATCTTGTAATGAAAAAGTTGGAAGTTCGTGACTTAAAATTAATTCAAGAATCGACAATCGAATTTAATTAAAGATTCGAATTTTTTTTTCTTGATATAACATATACGTGAACATCTTAACGATCTCGTCTCTTGAATTATTATTATTTTCAAAATTTTTCTGATAATTCTACCTCCGTGTTCCAACAGAATTATCTTGATAACTGGGAAGTACCATCTGAGGAGTGGTCTGCCATAATCAATTGAACATGCATTGTTTACCTTCACTATTATGGACTGGCACACGGAAAAGGATAATTGAGCATTGCGTGCGATTCCTTGCGCATCATACAAAGCATAAAGAGGGATTTTAGTCTAGAATGAGAAATAAAGTAGTCCATGGTGGATTAGTCTAGGATATTAAGTGATTGACCCCCATTTTGTTTTCCTAATAAACACACCACCTTGATCATATATGGAACTTCTACTTTGATGCTTGCTACTTCAGGGTTCGATTGGAAGTTTCGACGTATCAATTATGAACGCTTTCCAAAGTATTGATTTTGAGCATTTATGAGTGGATCGATTTTAAGTAGTTTTTTAGTAGCGTTTTCTAAAAAGTGTTCAACCTATATTTAAGAGTTTATTATCTAACGATTCTAATTTAAAAATAAAATTACATATATATAGGAAATCGAAAATCAAATCTTGGAAGAATAGGCGATGAAATTTCAGAGATCTGAGGATAACAAGATTAAATGGGCCCAATAAATGGGTTTATTTCCAGATCGTGTCAATACAACTAAGACTGGAGAACACGAGTTAGGCCCATAGTTTCTAATAGCAAGTTGGCCCTCGACCTTTAAAATATAGCAAGTTGGCCCTCGACCTTTCATTATACTCTATATCCTTCCCTCACTTAAGAAGTGAAAAAATGGGTGGATAGTGTGTCCCTTGTAGCCTCATCTTGTATGCTGATTTTGTCTGGGGATTCAATGTTCTGATTAAGTACATAAAATCACAATATGTGTGTGTGTGTGTAAAATTATTTTAGTTTGTCTTATGTGTAGTGAAGAAGAGGGATTACCGGTCCGGAAAGTGGCCGCTTTGAAGTCTTGAGAGCACAATTCCATAATTATTGCAGTTGAATTGCTTGTTACATAGAAAATAGGCGACACTTTGCCCATGTTTGGTAAGATTAAAATCAAAATTTTAGTAGATTTTGATAAAAATTGATGAAATGTGTACTTGAAAAGTTGTGAATATCATAAAATATATAATTAAATTAATTATTGACTTTAGTTTAAAATTACATCAAGATTTTAATCTATACCGATAGGGTTTTATATGAGAAGTACCACATTTTAGAAGTAACATATTTTTCTTCCTTCTTGTACACACTCAATTATGCCTTCATTTGACAAATTTATAAATGGTTAAAATAGGAATAGCAGTAGTCACATGAAATTTGTAGATAATAATGAGTAGTAGTTATAAATATATAGTTGAAATTGACGTTTAATTTTACTAAATTTCTAAACCAGTTTATAAATTATATCGGAAAGTAAAACATTAGTGTATCCTCGAAGCTTTGAGTTCAGATATTTTTATTTTGAATTTAATTGACCTTTTGACCATTCTCTTGGCATTGACTTGTTCATATTAGGAGTGTGTTTGGTAGAGACTAAAATCGAATTAAAATTGAAAAATTAGTCGTTATTGTTGACTTTTATTAGATGAGTGAGACTCAATAGCAGTTATATTTTCAATTTTAATTGACTTTTATCTCTACCGAACAAACCCTAATAATCATCCGTTTTGAGATATAAAGCATTTTCTTTGCACACGAAGAAATTGTTGGGTTGTATAAGTATATTTTACTATAATAAAGTAATATTTTGTAATAAATAAATTGTGATTTTATTTATTTATTGCATTAACGTGCGAATTAAATTGTGTATGATCAATGTGATAACATAAGTTGGACATTTGCATTTAGAAGTACAATATGTCATAACTTATATTTTGATCATAAATAATTTGTTCACAACCAATGTATAAGAGTTGACACGTTGTATTGGAAAATTGTTGTGTTGATCAATTTACTATTCGGGTTTGTGATTTGTCATTATCACATAAATAGTTAAATGTGACATTAGTATACTTGGAGTGTATTGAACGGACCATGTGTTGAGTTTAATCTTATAACATGACCGTGCGGAGAATTAAGCCCCTGTTTGAAACCCATTTTTTATCTCATTCCATTTCTCATTCTTCATTTCAACCACACATTCTATCAATAAAATAATATTACACATAAACCCAAAAATTCTCCTTACTTTTTAACCACAAAATCTTCCATCAATCACTATTCCAAAATTTTTTTTTAACCCAAAATGGATTACTTTTTAACCACAAAATCTTTCATCAATCACTATTCCAAAATTTTTTTTAAACCCAAAATGGGTGTCAAACAGGGGCTAAATTACATTTGATCGTCGTGTATTTTATTTAAATTTCTGACGGAGTTATGTATATTTTTATGATTTTAATGGTTCTTTAATTTACCAATGGGTGAGATTAATTTAATTGATTAAATGTTTCGGTGACTTGGGGAACTTGAGAATGAGTAAAGTATAGAACATGAATTCATGTCGAAAATCGTCGTCCTAAAAAATGGATAGAGTGACTATTTAAGTATTTTTTTTGTTTAACTGTTAAAATCTGAGCTCAGTGTTTAGCGACGGCTAAATTTTGACATCTGTGATTAGTTCACATGACTGTTGAAAAAAATTGTACTTAACTTAGTAAGTATAATTAGAGGGGCAAAACAATTATTTATACTTATACCTAACTATTGAATATCAGACGGAGATAAAATACATATACGACTAGTCAGAAGAAAGTATTACAGATTTATTGACTTTTGTGATTTTATATATTTCGAAAGTGCAGTCTTTTACCTTTAGTTAAAAAAATAAAAACTAATAATTAAATTGGGTGGTCCAAGGTCGATTAGGTAGATCTAATTATTGGAGTTTGGATAGTATATGTACGATCAGGACCCTATGGTAGTTCTATAAACTACTGAGACTTAATTATAGAAATCATAATAGTTTTAAGCATAACTGTAATTACAATAAAATTTTGTACTTAATTACAATTGTTATAAAAGTTACAAAACTTAGTTACAATTGTAATTGAAGTTCTAGAACTACACATGTAATTAAATGTAAGCTAATTGGATGTGGATGTTAATTAAAACTCCGATTTGAATTTTAATCATGATTTTTATTTGAAATTGAAATTATTATTGGACATGGTTTTGAACATTTTTATCTCTGTAAATAAAGATTAGATTAATATAAAAATCCTAAAACAATCATAATATATAATTTCATATAGTTCAAATTGGAGAGAGAAAGTGCTCACCCACTTATGTAGTATAGAAGATTTGGAGGTTTAGAGAATCAAGATCTTGTAATGAAAAAGTTGGAAGTTCGTGACTTAAAATTAATTCAAGAATCGACAATCGAATTTAATTAAAGATTCGAATTTTTTTTTCTTGATATAATATACACGTGAACATCTTAACGATCTCGTCTCTTGAATTATTATTACTTTTAAAAATTTTTGATAATTCTACCTCCTGTGTTCCAACAGAATTATCTTGATAACTGGAAAGTACCATCCGAGGAGTGGTCTGCCATAATCAATTGAACATGCATTGTTTACCTTCACGGAAAAGGATAATTGAGCATTGGGTGCGATTCAAGAGGGATTTTAGTCTAGAATGACCCCCATTGCGTGGATTAGTCTAGGATATTAAGTGATTGACCCCCCATTTTGTTTTCCTAATAAACACACCACTTTGATCATATATGGAACTTCTACTTTGATGCTTGCTACTTTAGGGCTTGCTCGGAAGTTTCGACTTATCAATTATGAACTCTTTCCAAAGTATTGATTTTGAGCGGATCGATTTTAAGTAATTTTTTAGTAGCGTTTTCTAAAAAGCGTTCAACCTATATTTAAGAGTTTATTATCTACCGATTCTGATTTAAAAATAAAATTACATATATGTTTCTTAGTAAAATTTTAATTTTTAATTTTTTATATCTAATTTTTTTCTTCACGAGTGATATTTTACTCATATATAATTTTTTTTTTACATATAAGTAAATATTTAACTTTAATTTTAAGTGAATTTTTTTACTCATAAGTAACTTTTTATAATTTATAAATGAATTTTTATTTTAAATTACACTATATCGATTTTGAGTGATTTTTAAACCATTTAAAATCGATGCACAAAAAAACTAGTAAACACCGATTTTTCTAACTTCTCATAAATGGTTCCACCTAAAATTGCTCAAAATCAATGCAAAATAATAATAATAAATAAATAAATCCCGAGCAAGCCCTTAGTTGATGGGCACCAGATTCTTTTTCTTTTGGCTTGTCCTACCAAATAAAAATTGATATAATTGACATTTCAAATGAAAAAGTGCTCATTTTCCTAATTTCACCCGGAAATTAATAAAATTGTAAGTTACCTAAACTAGTCAATGTCAATATATTTTATATTTGTCAATTTAAAGAAATAAGAAAGTTTTATACAAAGTCCAAGCTACTCCAGCTGGACTTGTTTTGTGGACCACGAAGTATGAGCTTTTATTTTATTTTTTCTTACTGAGGGAAGAAGCATGAAAGTATTAAACCAATCGGTGTATACCTTTTTTTACATCCTAATTTACTGAATTTACACTTGACATTTCGCACATTTGATCCAACTATCATCCATTTGTCTCGTTCATCTGTAAATCAAGTGGTAAAAGAGATGATACAAATGGAAGTGAAACACCATCTAATAACACAATTGTATAAGATTAAGACACGATCAAGAAAGTGAAATGAAATTTTCATTTATCGTGTTCGATTCAGAATATTAAATACATCAAAATGTATCAAAGACTCGAGTGTCCGAGAATGGCTAAAACCATTAGTTAGGTGCAATGATTAGGTATCCCGCCTAAGATACGAAAGCAAATGACAAAAATTACTCTTCATATGTATTATGAAATTAAATCTGATTAGGATGTCACTAATTAATAGGTGGTTGGCGGATTTGGACTTCATTTTGCAAATTAAGAAAACAAATTTCTAGCGAATCTGGCTGTCAATCGCTGTCACAGGTGAACCCACCGCCACGGGCTGCGGCTTATTTCACGGCATAAGTTCCTAAAATTATTTCCATTAGCAAAATTTACTAATTATTACAACATCTTAATTTATTTTTTAGAAAAAAATGAATTTTAAGCAGGTCAAACGTAATTTGTTCTTAGTTGCTTACATTTAAAATTTTGAAATGAATTGATTGATACAACCACATTTCATTTTTAGTGTCGTAATATTGAAATTTTTGAAGGATAGATGACCTAATTAAATAACGGGAATACTTATTAATCGTCACATCAAATTAATTGAAATAATGGTTTATCAAAACAACTATTAATGGTAAAATAATATTTTGCCACTCCTTGGCCTCTCTTAAAGCTTTGATAACCTATAACTTACCTTTTTTAGCTTAATTTCTAAACATCGATTATCCATGTACAAGTATCAAATTTGATTGGCTTATTCAGTAAGAGCATGGGTTGTAGTACACGTTACAACAAGTTCAAAGATTCGTAGATTACATGAGATGAGATTGATGTACACAGTCAAACTTAAAATTGATTCATAATGAATTACAATCAACGTATCTTTCAATTATCCTTAAAAAATAAAAAACAGAGATGAAAAGACAGAAAACTCAATGCTTTAAAAACAAAAACATAAAAATATAAATTGCGAGTCAGCGTATTTAGTAAAGTCTCTGAATTTAGATAGAACTCTAAATAATAGTTTTTGAATTTAGATAAAATTTTAAAAAATGTTTGCTCTTTTTGCCACATCAACTTTAATAGAGCCCCTGTCATTTTATTTATTTTTATAGATATAAAACTTGTGATTAATTTCTTTAAAATATGGTTGATAGAAAAAGCAATTTAAAAATAAAATTAATCAAAGAATAAAGAAAAGATAATGAGAAGATAAAGAGATGCGGGAAGACCAACTTAACATGTGTTACAATTTAATAAATATTTAATACTGATTCTTCAACTGTGATAAAAGGACAAACTTGCTATCGAAATAATATAGTGAAAATTCTGCAAAAAATAAAAAGAAATGATTGTATCCACGCACCGCAAAGAGAATTAAAGAGTTCTTGTCCACCAGCAATGGCGAATCAAATAGACTACCGACACCACCCTCCAAAAACACACACTAACTGCGTGAAAGAGAAAGAAAAGCTTCCGTGTGAAGAAGTGCTTATGACTTGAACAAACAGTATAGCCCAATAAAGAAACGATACCACAAGTGTACCTATAGAGAGAGAGAGAGCGAGAGAAAAAGAAAAAAGATAGTTGGGTTTTCATTTTTCATGTGAAGTGACCCAAAAGACAGCCAAGTTAAAGGGGTAGCATATTTCTTACTTGTACATTGAACAAATCTACCTGTGTAGAATCAATAACTATTGTTTGTACTTTGGTGGGAAAGAAACTAAAATGTATTTGTAGTGTCCCAAAAAGTGAGCAGCATCAACTTTTTGAGGCTCATGTAGCAGATTCAAGGAGTGAGGAACCAGATCTCTCAAGAACCTAAGGTAAGGTTTTCTATTAATGATTTTACTTTGATTTTTTCTGAGATTTTCTTGAAATTCTCTTTTCTTGTGATGCAATTGGATGACGTGTGAAATTCCTTTTTTTTTCCCCCATGTTTTATTACATGTTATGTTGTTTTTTCATGCTTTGATTTGCTGGATGTTTATGGGTTTTTTTGGATTCAGAAGAAGAAATAAGTTCTTACTTTTTACTTGTTTTGGATGGCATGATTCGTGAATTTAGGATATATGTATAGGCATGTTCTTGTATTGAATCTATAATCTGTTTTCTGGGAGGGTGAGGTGGAGGGTTGGGAGGCTTCCTGTTGGAGCCACCAAAACATTTTTTTATTGGGTTGGTTTTTCTGTGGCTTTAATTTTCTTATTTTTCAGCAACTGAGCTCATGTAAACTGGATCTATGAACCTGCATTATTTTTTTCTATATACCTTTTTTTTTTTTGGCTAATTTTTATACCATATATGGAAACTCGAGCTCCAGATTCATGAAATCCGAAATGATCTAACAATTTTAAAAAAATAATAATAATAAATAGTGAAATCAGAGCTCATTTTTATATGGGGAAGCAATACCGATTAAGAAGAATTATAGTCTCTAATGCGAGACTTGATAAAGAAAGCTGGAAATTCTTGTTCATTTTCATGAAGCTGGGTACTTAAACCTAAAATAAAAAGTGAGTCAAATGGATATTTTATGCAATATCTTATTCTGTACTATACTAGGTAAAATAAAAGATAAGGATATACTTTGTTAATTAGAGATGACACCAATTGAGGTTTGATTTTGAGAGCATTAACTTAAATGTTTGAGACATGTCTTTTGTGGATTTAAAGAAGTTACGAGAACGAGTTGTTTCAGTGAATAGATCAAAGTTATCATGTTCTGATATATATATATATATATAGTTGTATAAAAGATTTGATTTAGCTGAACATTTTGAACACGTGTAGCGCTGAATCAAATGAAGCAGTGGAAAAAATATCCATATAGCTATCCAAAATTTATTGCTAATAAGGTTTAGTTTGCTCTGAGTATTATATATAGTGGATATGGATGCACTATAAGACAAGTTTCATTCTTAATGAAAATTAGTGTATGCCGCATTTAGTGGATTTTTTAACTAGAAAACTGAGAAAAATGCCACGTGAATTTTAGATGAAGTTGTGATGTTGGTCGTGTATCTGTTCATATATTTATGTTTTCCATGTTGTAATAAATGAAACTTCTATCACGCGCTTACTGTCAATGTTGTATAGCTTAGTTAAGATTTTTTAGCACGAGAAATAGTAATTTGCAATCATTTTCTGATCAAATGGCATTAATTTTCAACCAGTTTTCTCACTTAATAGCTATGTATCTCAGAAATTAGAACTGACCATCTTTTTTGGATTTATCAAACTATAGTTTCTCAGTGTTAAACACGATTAATTTTTCTCAACACATCATATAGGGTGATGACACCTGGCTTGCACCATATCATCGGAAATAAACTTGGTTATATACATAGAATATAACGACTTTCTGTTCAAGTTTTTCATTTATAAATGTTACCAGAAATAAATTTATCTTGGGAGTGTGGGAGGTGCTTGCAAGGATTTTCCTGGATTTTATTTTTCATAATGAGTGCTGTTAGTATCTTTCTAGATTGATAATCATTCCCTTGGCAGCTGCTTTGATTTGTAGATAGTCGGAGGCTGTAAATTTAAGAATGGCATCTTTTCGTTTCTCTGTTTCCTTTTCTTGTTTCAGTTTTTTTTCTGGGATCTAATAGTTTGGAGAAAACTGATAGTACAGACTATTCTAAGATTGTTTTTCTCTGTCTCTCAATTTTTTCATGAATCGAGGATTAGTAAGTTTAATATCGAATATGACTACATGTTATCGTTTTGCAGCATTGTTGAGATCATGGGAACTTTGGCACTAGATAATGAGAATGTGCACACCGAGGAGTACCTAACATTGGGGCTTAAAGAATCGGGGAATGGAAATTCAGGAAACCCCCGAGTTTTATCACTTTTCTCAACACTTCTTGAGAGGTCTGTTCAGAAAAACGAAAGGATACTAGAGGCCACGAAGACCAAAGATGCTATCACAATATTTCACGGTTCAAGAGCACCTTCTTTGGGCATCCGTCAATATGTTGATCGCATTTTCAAGTACTCGCGCTGCAGCCCGTCATGCTTTGTTATAGCATACATATATGTGGATAGGTTCGTCCAGAGGACAAATTTTTACTTAACATCCCTTAACGTTCACCGAGTTATAATCACCAGTGTAATGGTGGCAGCAAAGTTTATTGATGATGCGTAAGTTTCCATGAAGCTGCTCGGTCATATTTATAAATTTCCCTTTTTGCAAATTTCTAACGACATAAATACGTTTCAGATTCTTCAATAATGCATATTATGCTAGAGTGGGAGGCGTAAGCACGGCAGAGTTGAACAAGTTGGAGATGAAGTTTTTATTTGGTCTCGACTTCCAACTTCACGTGACTCTCCAGACATTCAGGAAGTATTGTTCGCTGTTGGAAAAGGAAGCAACGGACGTGCTTCAGATTGAACGCTCGTTCCAGGCATGTGGAATAAAAAAGAGCTGGCAAAACAAAGATGATTCTACTTGCGCTCCTACAATTGCTAGATGAAATTCTACTTGGGTCTGGAGATATCTAGACAAAAGTTGCAATGAAAGAAAATGGATTTTTAATTAGTGTGTCACACGGTTAAGTTTAGTCGGTATGATTGTTATAAGATTGCAGCCTGCAGTATTCTTCTTCTTTATTTGAGCAGCCTACGGTATATTGTTTGTTGATTTTCCTTTTTCGAGTTCTTCAGTTTCGTCGTGCTCTGCATACCATTTTCTGTATAGGATGAGAGATCATGCTTTCAGAAACTTGGAATTCCATTGTTGATCACGTACTATGAAATCCAAAATGATCTATTTAAAGTTTGTGGAATTGTTTTGGGAGATATGTCAAGAAAGGTTAAAATAAATGAAAAAACAGCAGAGGGGAGCCGGACCGGACAGTGGTCCGGCCATGGCATACAGCCAGTGACGGAGCTAGCACCCTGCGAAGAGGAGGGATGAATGGATGGGGAAGATGAGCTGTTGGGCCATTTGTTAAGTTGGGGTTTTTTTTTTTTTAGAGGAAATTACTTGGAGGCAGATATTTTAAGTTTCAATTTCAAAAATCAAGTTTAAAGTTTATTTTATACAAATATCAGGCATTAATTTCACATTTAAATTAATAATAATATTATAAAATTAAATTAATCTATATGCCCACCCTACCTTCATCTACCCCCACCAAATTTCAATCCCAAACCCTAATCATTTTTCCTTATCCTCTTCTCTCTTCCTTCTTTTCTCTCTCTTTGCCACACATCCTCAC
This sequence comes from Fraxinus quadrangulata, assembly GCA_903798255.1. NCBI lineage: Eukaryota > Viridiplantae > Streptophyta > Magnoliopsida > Lamiales > Oleaceae > Fraxinus > Fraxinus quadrangulata. Next base: position 30,907 of record CAIGRB010132179.1, read on the forward strand.
CGGAGGCAACATCGGCACGGCACTCACGCCACTGCCACAGCAGCTTCGCTCCAAGAGCAACGAACTGCAGCGAAACGGTGCTCGCGCGATGCCTGACTGTAATGGCTTCGCTATGAGAAAGGCGAGCTTGACGTCGCTGCGACGACGATGACCACTAAAAGGAAGACTACTGCTGCTGCATCCACACCTTGATAGGTCGCGACGTTGTGCCACAACCACCATGATATTTTTGTGGTGGTTTCTTCCTCCGATCTGCTACTTTATCGGAGTTTTAGGCTGCTTTTATTGGTGTTGGTTGGTGTTATGCAAACGATGGTGGTGGTGGTGGTGGTGGTGCAGATTTTGGATCTTGTTTTGCGGTGGTTGTGCAGTGATTTTGTTGGTGGTGTGGTGGTTGTGCAGTGTGTGCGTGTGTGCGATGGTGGTGGTTATTTTTGTGCTGTGGTCGGGGATTTGCTGCCCGTCATGGTCAAAATCTGCACCGCCACGATCTGGTGTGGAATTTTTGGGTTGTGTTTTCAGTTGGTGGATGGGGACTGTGGTGGTGGTGGTGTTTAGGTAGCGGCGATTATGTTGGATCTGTTGGTGGCTGTGGTTTTGTTGGTGGCGGCGGCGAATCTTCTTGTTGATGGTGGTGGTTTTGAAGTTGAAAGTGGTAGTTTGTTGGAAGTGGTGACGGTGCTAAAAGGTTGTGGTGTTGGATTGTTTGAGATGGTAATGTTACTATTGGGTGGCGACGATGGTAAGGTGATTGTCGTAAGCGTTGGTGGTGGTCACAGATTATTTGATTGATTGTGACCATCAAATTGGTTAACTTATGACTAATAAACAATATGTGACAAATAAAAAAGATAAATTGTGACTAAAAAATAATATGTGATCTAAAAAATTGTTAATTTATGACTGTATAATAAGTTGTGACTTATACTAATAAACAATATGTGACAAATAAAAAAGATAAATTGTGACTAAAAAATAATATGTGATCTAAAAAATTGTTAATTTATGACTGTATAATAAGTTGTGACTTATAATATTTATGATTTGTGATCAATAATTGGTTAATTTTGGACAAATTAATAATGCGTGAACTAAAAATTGTGACTGTCTCACATTTTATTAAGTTATAATCGAATTGTGACCAATAAAAGTAATATGTGACATATAATTTGATGTTTTGTGACCATAAAATAAGTTATGTAACTTATAAATTTTGTGATTTGTGATCGATTAACAAATTGACTTTTAAAAATTTTAATTTGTGACCGATGAACGAATTATGACTTATAAAATTTTTGAATTGTGACCAAAATGCATAGATCTGTGACATTTATATATTTATTAATAAAATAAATAATTAAATAATTCACAAATAAATTTTATTGAAAACCTGATTTTTGAAATTTAAAACCTAGAACCTTAAATTTGAAATGGTAATACTTAAAAACCTGATTTATGTATTGTTCCCACTTTTTTAACTTTGGTTTGTTTAAACTAAGTTTTCATTAATATTAGTCCTATTAAGCTAAGTTTTCATGTAAATCCTTATAAATAAAAGGTTATCTCATTTTTTTTTTAATTTTCATTCATTAATAAAATTCATGAGTTTAATTTTTCAAAATTTGATGGATTCCAAAATTCGTGTTCTCAAGGTTTTCGTTTGAATTTGTTTCGCGCTGCGTCCATTAAGCATTAAATTCATTTTAGTAAATTTACTTTTATTTTAAGACCAGTGTGGTTAACGTATGTTGCACATTAGTTAGTTATTTAATATTGAAAATAAATACATGTAAATTTTAGAGAAATTCATTCATAAACATGAAAGATTTTCATAAGTTATTTCGAATGAACTCACTTGTCGTCTATATTTGTATCTTTTCGATTCTCCATATGAACATTTAGTATTAAATGTATTAAACGTTTCGTCACAAATGTATTCTTAAATAAATATAATCAACGATTTAATGATTTTCTTTTATATTAGGTTATAAATATCTTAGGAGCTTCAATGAAGAGTTAGTTACTCATACTTGACATATTATAGCTAGTTATTTGTTTAGATTCAAATTGTTTGTGTTAGGAACCTAATTACATTAGTTTAAAGTTCTAATAATGAGAACTTTGATTGTTATTTTTGTGTCATTTTTAATATATAATCTAACTACCAACTCCTAGAAACAATATATTCAATCGTCAAAAAGTTAGAGATTGAAAATATTGGGATTCCTATGTAGATTTGCTGAAAAAGTTATTGTAAGTCACAAAAAAATATCCATATAATATCGACTATAATAATTTATACAAAATGCATTCAAATAATTTTTACTAAAAAATGAGATTGAAGTTCTGGGGTTATATGCAAAAGGTGACACATAGAATTATCACTTAACTGTTGCTAGAGCATTTTCTTCAAGATGAGCACGAGAATAGAAAGCAACAATTGGTATGTCCGAAATTCTTAAAGTTGAATCATTGGTTGCAGAGTCTCCAAACCTACGTTTCTTCTTAGCAACTGCATGAATCTAAGAGGAAAATCATTATATACTTTAGAAAAATTGAGCTCTTAGTTTTCTAATTCTAAAATTGACATCTTAAGATAGAAGATTCTACAACAGAAATAAGATTTTTATGATACATGTTTTATAATCAAAGCGGGTACGAGTATGATTTTCAATTTTTTAAAGATCGCTCACTTTGGTTGCTCCATCAGCATCAAACATTAAAAGTAGTTCAGCAGGAGAGTAAAACATACTTCAAACCTCAATCACCAACGTGCAAATATCTTAAATATGTAACATAAAAGTTCTCACATATTCCAAACATGATTGAGTTCATCATTACCACTGCATACACTAAAAATAATGGATTGACGTTAAGGTCGAGAAAGCATCGAACTATAGGTCATATTGTACTTGGGCACTGAAAATTTCCAACATTAATGAATTAATCTAATAAGAAATTTAAAATGGGAACATGCTTATAATTAAGAAATCAGAAGCACAAATAAATATTAACACGGCATTAACATGAATGAGATTTATATAAATTCGAAGGGGAAANTTCTATTTTACAGAATAATCAAATTTTATGTAATAAAATATCCTACAATAATATTTCAAATTTCAAACCAATTGTGTTTTTTTATTTTGAAGAATAAGTTTTTTCAAAATGACAAGCCAAACACCTTTTTAACAATCATAAAACTAACCCTCAAAACTCAAAATTAAAACACAAACCCTCAACTTTTGGTTCAAAACAAATTTGAAATTTCAAAATCTAATCCAAACCGGATTCAAGTGCACTACTTATACAGGAGAAATATTCGTGCACAAAGGTAATATCCCAACAAGATTTACATGGAATTAAACAGATAGATTGAGCTCTGTAGACGCGTGAGTCGTGACAAGTATCTTCTTACCTAATTTTTCATCTAAATAGATTCAGAAGTCCTAAAAGTAAATAGCATATACAAATTTTCCATCGACACAATTTAAAAAACTTACAAACACCACACATTTCTTTTATTTTATAAACACTTTATGCTTTAATTTAGTTGGACGGATAAGTTATTTGCTTGTTGAGATATTACATTGTTGTTCCCAAAAACAGTACACGGTCTATATTACACCCACCATTTTTTTCTCATCAAAAAGGAATAGCAAAAATAAAAAATTATTCCCAATAAAGTTAAATTAATCATTCTCACAGCAACACAACCTGTATCCCCTTGCTATTGCAGCAGTAAAACAATCTCACACCTCCATACGTCCACAACACGAATCTACTTTCTCGTGAACTTAGTCAACGAATGCAAAACGGTTTTCAGTAGAGACGAAACTAAAAAGTTAATCTGGAGTTTGAATTAAATGGGAAATTACAGGTGCTTCCAGGTCAAGATTACAAAATAAACTCCATTTACTCAACTATTCCATAGAAACTAATCAACTTATGTACACATTACGGTCACCAGTTAGTCAACATCAAAACTGAAGCTGAACCGTCTATTGTTGTAGCTCAGTGTAGACTGGTCTCGTTAGTGCTCTTATAAAGTAGCTTCGCGTCTCTGGTAAAATATGTTGGATCAGCTGACAGTACCTGCATCCGCATATGCAATCACTCAGAAAAATTATACTACATTTCAAAATAATAACAGAAAGAAAGCAATCAGACAAAAGAGCAGGATGGGCATTACCATGGCATAATACTTAGTTTGTCAAAGTTTTCCAAGATGAATAGAATGCAAGAATGCCTCAGCGATGACGCATTGAATGCCTCCGATAACTCAAACATGAGAGAGACATTCTCCACAGAAATGTCCTTGAGAAGACACAAAGAAATAATCGGAACACTAAATAAGATACAATGGAAAATACATCTGTCTTTTATTTTTATGTTTGGGAAATACCTGTGCAATGGCATATTCACACAGGCGCTTAAGCCCCTCCAAAAGATACTGATCGGCAGCTTTCAGGAGATCTTGTGCAATATCCAAAGTGACATCAACAGAACCTGTGTATATGTACCTGCAAGTACAAAATAATTTAGAATTAGCATATTTAATGAGAAGAATTGCATTATAGATGCAGAGTTGGAAGGAATCTTGAAATCAATTCACCTCATCATCAACTCAAAAACATCCCATCTAATGTTTGGAATTTCTATGTTCTTTGCTTCTCTTTCCTGCCAAAAAGTCCAAAGGATTTTAGAGAACTTATAGACCAATTAAGCACAAGAATGTAACAAATCAAGACTATGCAATTCAAAAGATCATAGACTGGTTCTGTAGAATTCGTGACCCTTTAAATGTGCCACGACCACTAAATTTCAAATTTCTTTTAACTTAAATGTTTATTGAAAGTCAATGTTTTCCAACCGCGTGTACCCTTACACATTCCAGGTTATCACAGATCAGCTGCCAAAAAAAACGTGGTCAAAACCATCCAACCAGAAAGAAGTTGTTATTGACACCTTTTTTCCATATATTTTTTTGTATCCCAAGCCATAGACAGATATGGGAGCACAGGCACCCAGATCAGAGCACATTCCACATTCTTTTAAAGCCATATCTTCTCTAAATCCCAGCCTACCTACCATGCCAACAGGTAATGTCATAAAATCGAAAAGGTTGATTCCAATATCAGGACAGATGACGATGAAGAGATGTCCAAACTTGGTCGCACTCTAACCATGTGATCTGAATGAGATGAAATAGAAGTCAAGGTCTTTGGAAAAATTCAAATGGGTTTATCCAAAAGGTCATTTGAAGGAACCAAAGTCAATGTTGGTGATATTTAATTGTGGAGGTGCAGCTGATTATCAAATATGGAGACGATTTTCACTTTTCTTCCCTCTCAAGTGCCTCTTGAAGATGGAACCAACTTCGCTTCTGTCATCTAAAAGCTAGTATTGTCAAATTTGTAATTGTGATATATCCGTAATTTCTAGTTTATTTTCATCTCCCAGATTAAAAGAATGTTTTGTGTTGATGGACAACTTGTAAGTACCATGCAACCAATGGACCAGTGAGGTGACAGATTCATTCAGCAGGTCCAGCTTTAGGGGGTAAAATGCCGTGTTGGAGAAGTGTAGATTGTAAATAACGCGCATAATTCTTAGCACTTAGCAGGCTGCCAGAAAGGGAAGGTGTAACATATACATTGTGTAAGTAAAACATATGTATATTCACTATGTTATGTATATAAGATATATCATATATCCTTTTACACGAGGCGAAAAATGTGAGAGATCAACCAACAATTAGGAAAAGGGACCATATAGGTATTAAGTTCAAAACAATGCTCACCCGATAACCACCATCAAACATTGCCCGGAATGCATCGGATGAAGCAAGTAAACAAATTCTGTGTGCATAGAACGTTTTGCCTGATCACAGAAAATAAGATTATGTCAAGATTATGACATGGAATTGCTCAGCATGAGCATGCACATAAAGACCACGTGCAAACAAGAGAACAGATTTCCACCTTCGACCAAAAATGTTACGTCAGACAATGTAGGATTATTTACAAATTTTTCACCCAAATACACCTGTAGCAACAAGGGCAGCACAGTTACTACAAATAAAATAATAATCTGGCCATATTAAATAACATAACAAGATGCCAAATAACCATCAAGCAGATAGCATTATCAATATGCATAGAGTTCAAAGCATGACTTCAATAGGTCAAATCTTTATTTCCAATTGTAGGTAACTGACATTTCTTCCGGCATTTCACAAACATTAACATCTTAGTGACACATCAAGAGGACCTACTAAAGTTTCACAAAATAAAGACATATAAGAAATCATTCCTTTCCACAAGGTGTTACCAAAGGTAGATTGAACACATTCCATTTTGTTTATTTGCTGTAATCAATTCAATTCCACGTGTCTGTCAAAACAACGAATAATTCAAAAGAGCGGAGGACAAGCAGAAGGCTCTGGAAATGATGGCAAGCACTGACCATGGATTCAAAGCCTTGAAAGTGTAAACAGCAAGACAAAATGGCAAAGTTGAAGAGAAAAAAAGGAAAGCAACACAAGACACCGTAAAACTTAATTGCTACCAAGAAAAGGATTTCTTTGAGAAAGATTGGAAGAGTTGAAGCAGAAAAAAGGTCAACTTCTATTGGGGTTTTCTTACAAGCAGCAATTGTTTAGACACAAACAGTCATGTTGATAAAACATGGATATTTAGAATCTATCACACATGATTCTGAGGCATTTTAAGCACACTTTTTTTGGAAAATCATTGGGATGGAAAGACAAAACTTGTGGATTCCACAAAGTTACTAGTAATCTTAATTTATATACAACTACATTTCCGCTAACCAAACAAGTCTCGGAAAAGTTCAAAACACCTCACTCTTTCTAGCTTCAAACTTCAACTGACAAGCATATACGATAAACCTAATTGTGTCATTATTTCTAGTTGAGCAACAAGATCGTATTTTCTTCTAGTTTTCTCTGTCTAGTTTAATAATTTCCCTAATATTTGAGTTAGAGTGCTGAAAAGATATGGAAATTACGATATTTTAAAAAATCTATCAGCAATAACATTACATTGATTGACCAACTGACTGACTAAACAAAAACATGGATGCACATCCAAAATAATGGTAACAAGCAGAACCTGAGGCGTTGGGGAGGGAGGAGCTGCATCCACAGGAGAAAGTGAGCTGACTTTGCTAGCCACCTTGCATAAAGCCAAAGAGCTATCTTTTTGGTACTTCAAGTTAGTTGATTCCAGAATCTCCAAGAGCAACTCCAGTCCTATAAGAACAGAACGTCGATGAATCAGGTAGTTGGCATATATTTCAGGAGGCCAGTGATACAAATAACAGCAACACTAACTTCCATAAGAGAAATTCGACGAATAATATACCATTGTTATCAATGAAGATTGTCTTTTGATCATCTGGAGAACAGAGATGAGCAAGGGCCAAGGCCACTCGTCTTTGAACAACTTTCTCACCAATACGCATCATGTACAACAAATGACTCAAAACCTAACAGGCACAGTATATGAAGTGATCATCAGGAAACATGCTTGTATATAAAAAACAATCAGAGCAATCAGTAAATAAGATACAACTTCTTGATCATATTCATTTCCTCCAATAATATCTAAATTTGTATTTGTCCAGGTAGATATCTACATATCGTTTATGTATATCTTGTGAGCTTAAGTTCAAGGTCTTGAATTATGACAGGGATACGCCACTATTGGCACTTGAAACAATTATGAATTCACGGGATTCATCGCATTTTTAAATGCATCAAAGATACTCACTCGTCCATGGATTTTCTCTTCAAGTCGTTTCAATGTTTTCGCTACACAATCCCTAGTTGGCTGCAGCAAAAGAAAAATTAGAAATTACTTTCACCTATCCATGACAGGATATACAATCATGTAATCAAACCAGTAGTCAATGTATCTGTTACCACAAAACTCAAATAGGTAGAAACAGTACCTGAACAATAAATTCGCCATCTTGAAGTTTCTGAACACCTCCAACCCTGATAAGATCTGCAACATTATCCTGGAGAAAAAAATTATCATAGAAAAAAATTCGAGTGGACATAAGTAAACACACCAAATTGAAGCTAATTTTTTTAGCACAAAATGAAGCTACAATTACTACTAATAACATACAGAAACAAAATACCTCATTATCTGCCAGCCCATAAAGAGCAAATGCCGCATTATGCTGTAGAGAACCATTTTTGGAACCAAGAAGCTTCAGTAATGGCAATACACCGCCACTGTGGGCAATACCAGCTTGGTTGTGTGCATCCTATAAAAGCAAAATGGAAAACATAATCATGCACCAAGTAATTCATTTCTAATGAAGGGTCAAATTTCACAAAGGCAATTATATTAAGTAATACCAATAAGCTCCATGTATAACAAAGTATATAATTCTTTCAAAACGCAAAACAAGTGAATGAAGATCCACACGTCTTGCACCAAGAAAAGATATTGAGAAGATTTTCAAAAATGGAAAAAAGAAGAATCGCAATAAACTGAGCTTGACCAATGTACTAAGATATAACCCATACACAGAAGATCTCATTCCCAAAAAAGCCCCGAATTACAATCTGGCCTTGAAACACACAAAAAGTTCCATGTTCTTGTGCCAGAAACTCAGTAGTCCGAATCTGCTCTCTTAATCAAGGATTATTCAAATGGCATTTAGCAGCAGTAAATGAAAAGAAAAAAAAAAAAAATTAACATCCTCCACAACATATTTATCCAAATTCATATGTGAAGGTGATAGAAGAGACTACATGTATAATCTATGAATTTTAATTCAATGATTTCTGTATTTCTACTTTAAGAATGGTCAGCTGTCAAATATACCATAAATTTTGTTTCTAAAGATGCCTCCACATTCATCTTGAAACTGATTTCTTCTTAAATATAACATAATGGTTTCAGTTAAAAAAGGAAAGCCAACAAGCCTAGTCAGACAGCTAATGCGTTTTAGCTAATATGGAAATAAAAGGCGACGTAATATCACTCCATTTTGTGATCCATGTAAACATCCATTAAAATGAACCCTCAAACTGAAACCCATCTATAAAAAGTAACAGTGGATCATATTCAATGGTAGAATAATTGAAACATCCAGAAAAATTGAAAGCCATTTATCATTTATGATATCAAAACAAAGGCTTGTCCCTGTGGAACCTGTAAAGGAAAAATACAGTTGATGAGAAACTCATGAGACTCAATAGATTTGAAATTCGTTACCTGAGCCAATCTCCCCAGTGCAAAGGCTGACATTTCTCTTAATTGGGCATCTGGTGATTGAAGCATCTCAATGAGTGGCCTCACAGCTCCTCTTTGGACAATGTGCACCTGGAAAAGCATCATACAGAAATTGTAAGAGGGATTCAAATTTGAGAAAAAATTTAACACGATGAAAATGCGGGTTAAAAATTGATTTCACCCCACTGAAAAGTTAAATAGCTGAAATATTATCTACAACCTTACAGTCTGAATCAGTAGCAGCAAATTGCCCAAGCAGCAAAGCAGCTTCTCTTTGGCTCTCCGAACAACAGGAACTGTGATAAAATTAAGGACACACATTTTCATATTTTAGAGAATGACAAAAGAAGCATTTTGAATGAATCAAAATTGAGATAAAGAAATTTAGTAGTCTTCCTGAGAAAAAACAGTACTTCATGACACAAAAAGGACAGCTAAAATTTTTTCACTCATTTATCCACAGAGAGACCTTCACTCAGATATGGTTCCACACATGTTACTGCAGAGAAAAAAACTAGAAACTGTCCTTCAGAAAGGGTAAAAATCCATCACCATAAACTCAAACTCAAATTCATCACCTCAATCAAGTTCCGTTTTCCCAAGGGAAGAACAAAATTTAATACAATTAATAAAAAAGGATTCTGAACTACTCACTATATGACAAGAAGCGACCAAGAAGACCCACTGATTGTGAATGCTCAAAATTAAGAGACACGACTTGCAGAAAAAGAAGAAGGATAAAGAATTGGTAAAGAAAATTAAAATACGGAGAAGGAAATTACGATGAAAATAAATGCAGAAGGAATGACAAGGGAGAATAGATGTGTGTATATAAATTAAGTTTGGTGGGCAATTACTAGGTGAAAGCAGCAGTGCAAGGACTTTCTGGACTTAAAGGATGACAGGATTAGAAAATATGAATGGTCTGTCTTCATTTTTTTCTGTCACGGAGTTAAAAGGAAATAAAATAAGGTGCGTTGACCTTGAAAGGGAGAGAAATTGTGGTTGCTGACCACAGTTATCAATGACATAAAGCAGCTGCCAGCTGGCCTCCTACATAGTTCAGTCATTTTATTTTGCACTGTGTTTAGCAACTTGACAAAGCCAGTGACTTTCGGTTCCCTGGTTTGTTGATTTATTTAACAATGTACATGGCATGAAATCAGAGCAGAGGTGGCTTGGGAAGATTTGGTTGGTAGGTCGCTAACATACAAAAAATTAAGTAATACAAAGCACTAGAATCCATATATTCTAAAGTACCTAAGTAACCCGATAACAGGTTGTAAAGCTCCCGCAGCGAGGACTTCTTTCTTAATGTTTGGGGATGAGTGGACCAGATTCCCAATGACACCAACCTGACACTTGGCAAATTAGAAGTCTAATCTAATTATAGACACAATATGACATACAAATTGCAATAAATACCAAATCTGCCAATATAGTAAGAATAAAGAAGATTGTGGCCAACCGCTTCGTAGTGTATGGCAGCATCTTCAGACCTCAGCATTAATATAAGAGTAGGTAGAGCATTGCAATCCACAATCTGCAAATAGTGACCAATATTAAAATGGTAAAAGAGGTGATACTATGGAATTAAATCTGTAATTTTGTAAAATCAACAAACCTGATTCTTGTTCTCATCATTTTTAAAGGCAAGGGTTCTCAGAGCTCCAGCAGCTGCTCTCTGCACCTTTGCATCAAGGAACTCGAGCAGTTCAACAAGAGGTGGGATACCACCCTCAATTCTGAATTATAAGTTTAGTGTTAAAATGTAGGTGTAGTATTTCACATGCAATACTAGGCATTAGCACAGAGAAAACCAACCTAACACGAGTTTTGATGCTGCTATTCTCGTGAGCAAGATTAGTGATTGCATCGGCTGCTCTCCTTATGACACCATTTACTGCCCTGGAGTTTTGATTTTTCCCTTGCCTCTTTAACAGATCCACAAGATGAGGTAGAGCTCCAGCATCAACAATGAGTTGTTGATGCTCTGGCTGTAAAATAGACGAGAAACAATGTGAACAAAAAGATATGATTCACATGAACAATGTAACAGTTACAAGCCCCTTTTTCTAGAACCATATGCACTCGCAGACCTTCGGGAAGCATGAGTGATCAGAGGACATTATCCAAAGAAAAAGTATATGTTGCTTTCTGCAACTTGTTTAATGTTTACTAAGACTTCCTCATTTCATTTGCATATAAAAACACTGATATAAACAAGCAAACACAGTAATTATTGTAGGACAATTGTACAGTACAACAATTTTCAATTTTGTGATTCTGATGAAATTTAAAGATGTTTTGCCACAAAATCTATACATTTTTTTGCTGAAGGAAAACCTTAAGTGGCTAAAAAATATGGTATCTACATCTACATATAACATCTTGATAAAGCATTGTGCAAATAATTACAAATGGTTGCAACCATCCAACCAAACTATAATTTCCTATATGATGCCCAGAGTATCTACTAGACAATGTTAGAACATGCCAACAAAATAATTAAGATGTCATTAGGGATGAGATTTAGGGGAGAAATCAAACTAGATGGGTATGGAACTGTTTTTCAAAATGTGTACAATTTCCAGTTAAAACTGTGAATATATATCAGCACTTCCGTGCACAATCGGTGTAGAAGAAAGCAAAAAAATTCCTGCCTATGCTTAGTCGAAGGAGCAAAAATCCAAGAAAAGAGTAATTAAGACCAAAAATCCTGAGTTTAACGATTTACTTTAATGGCGAGGAGTCCAAGCGTGAAGGCGCTCCCCTTCTCGACTTCATGTTCATAAGGCCTCGGACCAGTGTCATCCTCTCTCAACGGCAGAGGTGCTTGTAGATGCCTCACCAATTCCGGAACCGCCTCGCAGTCCACTATCACGTTCACTATTTCCTCTGCAACCACACACCCCACATTTCTCCACAGATCAAAATACTAAACTGTAAATCCAACACTTCCATACTTCATAAAACCGTACCAGCACATAATTCACAAAATTTATATTTACAGAATTTAATAGTACCGTTCTTTGCTAGTTCGGAGAGAACGTGGATTGCGCGTTTAGCAGACGCGCGATCGGCCTCGGTATACGAGAACGCCGACTCAAGGATCTCGACTTGTGCACGAATTTCACTCACGAGATCTTTTCGTTGCGCTCCACGAGGAGAAAGAGAAATCGAATCGTCGCGAACGATCTTTAACCGATCTTCTTTAAATTCATCGTCCGGCTTCCTCTTCAAGCTTCTCCGAGATGACGATGAACTCGACGACGATTGCTCGTGGCGCCTTCCAGAGCTCTTTTGGTTGTCCATGGGAGAGAGATGTAGAGAGAGAAAGAGATGAGGAGAGAGAAAGAAAATGCTTTCTGTCTGTGGGAGGGAGAGAGATTGTGTGTGTGAAGTGTGTGTAGGGGTAGTATGGGAAATATGTCGGTGTGCGATTTGTACATTTACGAGGGATTTGGCGCATGGTTTTCCAGTAAAACCCGCCTCTGCTAATGAATTGTTTGAATTTATGCGCTCCCGCGTTAGCTACAAAAAAGTTAGTAATTAAAATAAATTCAATTACTTATATATCCCTAATTTATTAATTACAACAAATACTTCAATACTCAATTGTTGGATAAATAATATTCTTTTTGTTAATTACAAAGATAAAATCATTATTGCATACCCGAACAATATATCTCCTGAGAATATAAGCGAATCTACAAATGATTACATTATCTGTTTAAAATTTAACGAATAACTACTTAGCAAGACACATCACCACTTCTCGAGATAACCGTCAACTAAACTTCTCCTCGAATGACACTTGCAAATTGTAATCATTGATTCTTTTTGGATTTTACTCGAAATGATTGATGAAAAAATAACCCAATTTAAAGTTACGGCGTACATTTCAATTGACCATTTAACAAAATTTTGAATGATTTCTATGTGATCGAATTGACTTGATAAAAAATTGCTTGTTCAGGAAATTGTAATTAAATTAGGTTTATATTTATAAAGCATTGCAATTACAGATTTTATTTACAATAACAAAAAATGGTAACTAATATAAATACAGGTAATTAAATACCCGTAATTAGTTATGATAAAACTTTCAATTGTCAATTGTATTAATTAGAGGAAAGCTTTATGCAGAAATGTGACTTTCATTTAATTTCTTTTAACTAAAACAAAGCGTGTCTTTCTAATACTATAACTAAGCGCCTATTTGGGAGAAATTTTAATCAATTATTGTACTGTTGACGCCATTATTTTTTACTTCCTTCTCAATAAAAGACGAACGCTGGAACCCTCTTACACTTTGCAACGGTATAAAATTTGATTTTAATATTGTAAAAAGTGGAGTCAGACAAGGTGAATCTCGAAATAATTGTAACACCTACTCGAAGTTGAATGAATAAATGCTCTAAATAAACTGTGACGACTAAGCTTCACATCAAACGACGATTGCAAGCTTCGATTTTTATTGTTTTGATTTTACCAAAATTGTACCTCCAATGTTGAACATTACTTATCAAATACAAAAGATTGACACGAACATCCTAATTTAAAGTCAGCAAATGCATCTTTAATCGTCATCAAATGTAGATTGCAATCTTTGATTTTTATTGTTTTGATTTTACCAAAACTATACCTCTAATGTTAAAACATTACTTATCGAATACAAATGATTGACACGAAAATTCTAATTTAAAGTCAGCAAATGCATTTCAAGTGACTATATAACAAAATTTTACATGATTCCTATCAAGAGCTTGTTTAGAAGAGATTTTAATTGAATTAAAATTGAAAAACTAGTCGTTATTGTTGATTTTTATTAGACAAGTGAGATACAATAACGGTTATATTTTCAATTTTAATTCAATTAAAATTCCTCGCAAATAAGCCCCTAATCGAATTGAATTGCACAAATTTGATAATCTAGAGAGGTAAACGTCAAATATTTGGAAAAAAAAAAAGGCTACGACCAACCTCCAAGTAATAGGTTTATATTCGAGAAAACTGCCTTGACCCAGACAAGCATAAAATCCATTAAGCCCATATTTGGCCATTTTTAAAATTCATCATCGACTACACATTTCATAGAATTCATAATTTTTAGGGATAAATTAAAGCAAAAGCTCAAAACTTTCAAAATACTAGCAAACTTTTCCCAAATATTTCATTTGTTACAGTTGTCACCTCTTAAGTTTCCAACCGTTGAATAGTAATTTTCTATTTACCACATTAGATAATTAAAAAACTTAAATAAATAAAAGAAAAAATATCTCTCTTCTTTACTCACCCACCCTACCCTCCACCCCCAAAAATTAAAATCACAGAGCCGTCTTCAATTGTCGACAGCGACACCGGGGCCACCTTCATGGATCTGTAGATGGTGAGTGGGTCAAGTCAATGAATTTTCAAAACAAACCGAATGGAAGAAGATTAAGCAAGAATTGAAAGCTTTAAAGTCGTTCACACTCTTCCAATTTTTTTTTTGAATCAACTCCAAGATCCCCGAAAGGAAAATGACATCTTCTAGTAATTTCGATACTTCAAAAAATGCAACGTCTCCTTCTCCGTTGCTACCAGATGATCAGGAAATAATAAGAAGTAACCATGGCATAGAAAGAAGTCTCCACGGCATCCTCCATGTAGATGGTGGTGAAGTGGGAAGCCAAGTAGGTTGTGAACGGAAGAGCCACAACGAGGAAGAGGGAAGTCTCAACTAGAATGTTGGTGCTGAAGAGGGAATCTTCTAGTAGGAAGGTGGTGGGGGATCGTTTGCGGCGACACACGCGTGAATGGAGGGGTAGCTTAAGGTGTCGCCACTGACATTGGGCTGTGCAATTCCATGGAAGATGAAGTTGGGGTTATTTCGAATTTGACGTCGATTTCCTGTGCAAAATTAGGGGGCTATCTTTCTACGGAAGTCATGATAATTCTTCCAATTAGCCGGAATGGCGGTAGCAAACAGTGGTGGTCGATGGCGGTGACGAGTTTATTTTTTCTGGTTTTGGTTTGAGGGTTGGGGTGGGAGTGGGGGAGAAGAACTGAAGAAGAAGAAGATACATTTTCTTTTTATTTTTTAATTTTTATTGTTTAATGTGATATATAAAATTTACTATTTTACCCTTTTAAAATTGATTAAAATGTGGTCAAATTTNATTTTCTTTTTATTTTTTAATTTTAATTGTTTAATGTGATAAATAAAATTTACTATTTTACCCTTTTAAAATTGATTAAAATGTGGTCAAATTTAATTTTGATGGTCAATTGACGATATTTTGAATAGAAACCGTTCAAAAGGACTCACGATGCAATGATTGGAAAGGTAAGAGGTAACAATTGCAATAAATAAAAGATTTGAGAAAAACCTGTTAATATTTTAAAGGTTTGAAATTTTTGCTACCATTCTTCCTAATTTTTATTAACTTTTAATCATTACATTTGATTATTTTTTACTATAATTTACTAAAATATCTACTTTTTAGTAAAATTAAACGAGGGCTAAATGTTAGAGAAAATTGTTTTGACCCATCCTATTACATATTGAAAGTCAAAAGATGTTATCCATTTGGTAAAGGTTAGTCTCATGGTTGGTAAAGCCACCCGACTATTCGTCACCTTCTTCACAAAATGGAAGACTAGGGTTGAACTTGCCCTGTTACAGACAAATATTTCAAAATGTCAAGCATTTTTACCATTTGGACTCGATAGTGACTTGTATGCATCAAATTTAAAGGTAAATTAACAGTTCTCGCATAAGAGGAATGAAAAGGCGTAAACTAGCATACTTCCAAGTGCACAAGAAAAAAATTAAAAAGCTTGGTTACAAGACCGTCCATCGATCAAAGTGAAATCCTTCATCAGTCAAGTGATAAAAATTGCTTAAGAGACTTCAAATTGATCTTCCTAAAGAGCTCACACTGTCAAGAAGGTTTGTTGCCTCAATGTTCATCACCAAAGACTAGTTACATTCCAGAAGTTGGGTCGAATTACAATTAAAGGGGTACATTAACTAAACTCAAGATGTCGTTAAACTGTTAACACGGTCAACGAGGCCATCAAAATTGAAAGGAACTTCTAATACTAGAGAATCAATAAAACCCCTCTAACCAGCATATCGCGACTTCTTCAAAATTCCCTTCTACAAAAAGCATAAGTTATTCCAAACAGATCCTAGGTGCATAATATATTTTACGAGGTTATAGTGTAAAAATAGTATTCAAGCAATTCATAACAGATCTCAACATAAACTACAACAGTTGAGATTGTCTTAAATACCTTCGACAATAATGTTATTGTTGAAGTTTTGATAGGTGAAGTTCCAGCACCCTATGTCTCCAAAACATGTGTGCTTCGCAAACATCTGTCCCGCTTTTAATAGGTTCAGCGCTAAGCCACCAGGTACATATTACCAATTACCGGTATAACCCAAAGTATATATAGTATCGATTCACAATTAGACGTCCTTGAACAAAACTATTTACATGGACTTGCACTAGCAGCGATAGGATATATGTCATCATAGATGGTAAAAAAAGGAGAGTTAAAATTGTCACAAAACTAAGTTCTGAGAAGCGTATTCTGTTTATGACTTTTCATAGATAAAACAAAAACGCTCAAAATTTGCCTCGTAGGGTAGGGGTGAGCGCCTAAGATCACATCTCCCGAAGGGGCACTATACACAGTAATCCAAGCGGGATACGAAATTTGAGTCAAAAGGCATGTAATTTCCATCGGGCGATTCATGTTGCCCAAGTTCTGCAATCAAGCTCAATTTTTTTTAGCAGAGACCAGTCCTCCTGAGCTTCTATTCCAATACTCGAGGTATCCTCCGTGTGAATCCTGAAAGCACATTTTATGGGTGGACTAATTAATCAATAAAACAGGAGTTCCCATGCAAGAATATCAGAACTTGAACATAACATAAAGAGAAAACTTACACATGAACCATAGAGCATCTTTGGCTAAGCTTAAAAAGTTTATATGGGTAAATGTTTAAGAGCATTATTTTTGACACAAAGGTAAGAGTTGCTTTTAAATACTTGTTTTAGTTAAAAAGAAAGAAAAAAGTAACATGTCCAATTGATAAGTGTAATTTCTACACTTATTTCTACACTTATTCGATGTGCTAAATGACAATATTTTACTTTTTTTTGGGATAAAATGCTACCTAACTTGTGTTATATTGTATTTTGTAGGTAAAATTCGAAATTTGATGAAGAATTGGAGAAAATGATGCAAAAATAGTGAATAAGGGCAAAATTCAAAAGTTGTGGACTAAATTGCAAACAATCCATAGATGAGACAGACGACAAAATGAAGATCGAAGATGCCAAGGATTTAATTGGATACAATTAGAAGATAAAGGAATAAGATTACAATAGAAAGTGCTAAAATGAAGCAAATCCAAAGTTCAAGGACTAAAGCGCAAATACTCAAAAGTTGTGTCGGACCTCACGATGAAGATTCGAGAGTGCTATGGGTAAATGAAAAAAGATATCAAAGGAAATGAAATATATTCAAAGTATTATCACACATCAAATTCAAGCCGAAAAGAGTCATACTCCAAATTTTTAGCTTCAACTTGAAACCTCTCTAGACCTAAAATTCACATATTCTACATATTCTGGAGTTGAAAAACGACGCTTGATCATCAAACAAAGCCGAACTACTCAAGATTCTAAAAGATTATTCCAGATTTCATGTTTTTCCATTATCTTGTATAATTTAATTAATAGGACGATAGACTAGTTTTTTCTTTGTATTAGATGAATAATGAAACCCTATTGTTTGTTTATTTTAATTCAAAAAAATTAGTTTAGTATTTCTTGATTAATTTTGCATTCATATTGAACTATTTGATTGCTTGATCACCAACTAAATAGTAAGTTACTTATTGTAGTGTAAGAATACTCATAATAAGTAGAGAACGTGGCAAAATCAACACATGGACCCATGTATTAGGAATATTATCTATGGCATGTGCAATCATACGTGATAAATCATGTGAATCAATGCATGCTTTTCATATGAATTCGGACTAGAAATATGATCGGATCGTGTTAAACATAGATTTAATATATTTTGGAAAAAAAAATTGAATAAAAGTGAATTATCGATTGCCTTGAATGCATGAATTTACTAGATTACGAATTAAGAATTGAATTNTGGATTATCTATTGTCTTGAATGCATGAATTTACTAGGGTACGAATTAAGAATTGAATTAAAAGGCAATTGGGGGATTCAAGATTCCAATATAAATATTCACATATTAGATAAATACTTTATTTTGCTTTCTCAGTTTAAAATTAATATAAATAATAACAAAATCACCTCTTTTGTGTCACGAAACATCAAATTTAGTAGTAACTAGTGAACTAGGGTTAAAACATTTTTTTTTCTCGTGGGACGATAACTCACAACTCACTTTATTATTAGTTTACAACGATCCCGTACACTTGCGGGTTTCAACCGAACACTAATCATGTTTGGAAATCAAAAGATAACTTTTACTTATTTTTTAAGCTTAGAAAAACATGCGCAATAAAACAAAAACCAAAACAGGGCTTTATTTGCTTCTTACCATCAGGATTCTGAACGAGATCTATTCTTGTTGGCAAAATTTCCATATCTTCCAGCAATCCCATCATCAGATAACAGATTCCACACCTACAAATATTTAGCAAACGTATGAACTTCAAAAGGAGGTAGAAAATAGAAAAATAATAATAGGAGTTCAATTCCCAGTTACGTCCAATTTTCCCTTGGAGCCTCCTATTGCCAGCAAAAGGGGGCAGTCCTCTGAGAAGGAAATGGAAAAGATGGCTCCCTAACACCGATACCGTATGACAATCATTTTGCATAAATATCAAAAAATAAAATTTCGAACAATTATCATCTTCATCCAATGTCGGGAAAGGTATGCAACCACAATAACAAGACAAAAGTAACATACAGCTTTTGGATTCTTAGATGCAACACATGACGGCTGGTTATTTGACAGATCCCAGAGCTTTACCTGCAGTGCAGGGAGAGCGGTTGAATACTAGATGAACTGAAGAACCCATTACAACTAGTAAAGACAATCAAATAGTAGGCCAGGCAGAGACTCAAAATTATTTACAAAAGAAGAAAAAGAAGTATGTACCGTCTTATCCATGGAACCAGTCGCAAGAAGCTACAAGAATTTATAGGGGCAAAGTGAGTGCAGTATTTAAAAAAAAATTGAAAAAAAGGAGAGGAAATGAAGAGAAGATCTATACATTAGGGACCAAGCTATTATATGAGATTGTACAAACTGCTTTGTCATGGGCATGAAGAGTGAAGCTTGGCTTAGGCTCAGAGCATGAATCTGAGCTAGCAGCACGAATGTCAAAACCTGCTACCATTCCATTTTCAAGACTTACCTGAGAGAACAATCAGAACGTAAACAATAGATCAAGTTGTCCCTCAAGACACAGAAAAAGCATATATTTGAGAAATTTCCACTTCGAAGACGAATATCATAATTCGTCAATTCAACAATTACTTGGCTGGAAGTAGAGAATAAAATGAAGCGCCGAGCACATACCACGAATGAATGCTCAGCATGCGGATCCCATGCCAAGCTTTCGACATCCGCTGCAACTGACCATTTAAACGCACTATGCTGTGGTATCCTGCCATCTTTCTATAAATGCAAAAGAGAAATGATGTGTTCAACAAAATAGACAGAACTGAAAACAAATGTAGTAAATCAAGAAGTTATAAGGTTACAAAAATAACAAGCACAGTACGATTTGTTACCATAACTACTGAATGATCAAAAGATCCACTTAGAAGAACTTGAGCTGCAAAATGATTCCATGCAACTGCTTGGACCTGAAGACAAGCATGACAACATCATATTTTGAAACCTAGATCATATTGGAGGTACATCACGATATAAACCTATATCCATGCGTATACATATAAACCAATCTGCCTAAACTAAAAGTAAAACAGGCATTTCAGCCTATCAAAGATATCTGTGTATGTGTTTTTACTACTACTGAGCAAATAAAATTTAAGTGAATTCCCAATACTAATTTTTCCACTGTTACTGTCACAGAAAAAGATCCACCAACGTTCACTTCATACCAGCCCTAAACCTGAATAGAGGAGGGTCAGCATAAAACTTAGTCACGTCTTATTCAATGAATCCATTTATCATCTTGTTGGAACATCCCTTTTGATACACAGCATCAGATCCTAGGGGCAGTATAAAGTTGTTAACAGTTAACTAGGGCTCACCCAAAGGATCAAACAGTGAGCAAACATTACCAACGTTTAACAGACGAAGGGGAATGGAGAAGTTAGTCTAGGATAGCCGAATTAGGAGATGGACTTCGAATACAGTACACTGGAAAGTCATTATTACTAGCAGATGTGATGCATAGAAGTAAAGTCATTTTAACTCATACAAGGGGTTTAATTGGTAGGAAAGAAGGCAAAAGAATTAGAACACGGAATGCAAACTTGGTATACAGGCAGAAAAAAGAAAAGAAATGAGTAAAAATAATTATTGAGCCGAGTTTAAAAGATAGGGATCTAGAAGAACATTTATGAGACCTGACCTGACCCGGTCATCGACCAGGACAAACCATCAAGTCACCAGTTCAACCATCGGGTCACCGCAGGAACATATATAAATAAAAGATATTTCTAATCCAAAAAAATGGTGCATATATATTAGTTTATATTACTATTAGAACTCTTTAAATGATATAAAATATGTCGTTTCTTTGCTTACTATAGTTACTAAATAATTCTCTTCGCATAGTGGTCAAGAGTAGCTTTTATATATATGGCTCAGGTTCGAATCACACCACTCTCATATCCAGATTTAGCGGGTTTAATAAATGGACGGGTTCTGCCTCACCGTTCTAGTGGGTTTTGACCGGTCCTTCCAGTTATTGACTGGTTCACGTGTCAATGGGCTCAATCAAGCAACCTGGCCCAGCATCACTGCTGGTTTTGTAGTTTCTGGGCCGACCCAGCTCTTCCAGGCTGGGTTTAATAACCATATCTGGAAGTTAAACAAGTCAGAGATTGGTTACATTAGAAAGACTTTTTGTAGGAGAAAAATCAATTAATATTATTAGCTAATGCTCTGGAAATAGGATTACACAAGGCAACAAAAGAATGGTTTTGCAAATACATTCATGTGTTAATTTAAGCAATCTCTAGTCAATGTAAGCTGAGTGAGTTTTGGACACCTAGTAACATCCCTAGAAAACAACTTTTGATTGATCAAAGGAATTCTTGTTAGCATATTTTCTAAATTCCAGAACAAATTATTTGAGCATTTTTGTGGATGTGGATTTGCTATCTTTCTATCAGTTGATGCTTTGCGTTTGTACACTATCAAAATTTACAAAAAATCTGATTAATTAGCTACAAACAGGAGCTAAGTTGCACAGATGACAATATAGAGAAACACAAACAAAAGGAACCGACTTTATTTAGTGGGTCAGTTAAAAGGTATTTGTGCTGGAAATGAGGACCAGCAAATAAATCTCCAAATGTAGCAACGTAATAATGGTTTTGGTTCAGTACCTTGTCTGTGTGGTGCTCCATGGTGATATTGCATTTTCCAGTTGTCACATCCCAAATCTTAACCAATTTGTCAGCACTTGCACTGGCAAGTATGTTCCTGCATATATCAATATATTTACCAAGATCACAGAATATTAGATTTTTGAAGAGACCGCAATATGAACAAATAAAAACATTTGAAGAATTTCCCATACCTGTACTCCTTGTTCCAAGCTAGTCCAAGAACTGAATCAGTGTGACTACCACTCACATATTTGATAGATTTCTAAAAAATACGAAGATGAAGAGAGGTGTGTAAGCAAGAAGAATTTGCATTGAAAACTTTATTGAGGTTTGATTCAACTTGAAACTTATCATACATAAAAAAGAAAAATCACCTCAAACCCAGGTACTTCTACCAGACTCCCCTCCCTAACCCCGCACCTCAACCAAAAAAAATGGAAGAAAAAAAACAGCTAGAGTTGAGGAGGCATTGATGGTTATTCGCAAGGAAATTACTCAAGAATGCTACTACATAGATCTAGAGCGAAAAATATAATTTTCTTCCATATGCTTCCAAAGGACATCCTATCAAGATTCCAATTAAAGGCTCAAATTCTAGTTAACTGTGCTTATTTGGAGGCACAAGCAAGTGAAATGTGGAAACATACCGACAAAATGGCTTCTATTTTTCATTTTTTGGGGCGGGGTGGTATTTGTGTCAGAAAAGAGAGTGTGTATCCACCATATCACATTTTTTGTGGTTTGGCCTCTGAAGTCATGGAGAAATGCTCCAGAAAGAATAAAAGGATAAAATACAACATCTACTAGCAGCTTATGCCAACCAGAGCTAAAGAGAGCAAGGAGAAAATGGTAGCAACTTAGCCAATAAATAAATTGCTTGTAGAGATCTTAAGAATGTGAAGGACAAAAGGTGGAAGAAAATGCTATTATTTGGACTAACTATGGCTGAGACCACTATATACGTTTGTAGAAGGCAATTTAGAATTTACATACTATCAGTTTGGCAGTAACCTCTCTACTCCACAATCCACCAAGAGAAAGACACCCCCCCCNTCATTACTCGAGTCTCGAGCAATACAGAGGGATGGCAAAGATATCGCTAGAACTTTTGAAAGTCGTGACTTTAAGCCATGCTGTGGTTTCTTCAGGCATAAAATTGCTATGAATGATTCAAGCAAGAATCAACAAAAAACACTTTTCAAGAGTTAAAAATCAACAAACAAACCTTCTTCCCCTTTTTCTTCTTCTCAAGAACGCCGCCCAATACAGTAGATGGTTGGATCTCATCCATCTGAAAACATTGAAAAAGGTGAGATCAGAGAGGAAAGATTTTCATTTGACCAACAAATCAATCATCCAAAAGTTAAAGGGCATAATCAACTAACAATGTCTAGGTCCCATATCTCAATAGTTGGATCCATGGTGCCGACAGCAATAAAGTTCCCTATTAACATGCAAATTAATTCTATTGGGAAAACTAAAGAAAAAGACAGCTACTGAATGCAAGCCACAACTATAAAGGTTGTGCAAAAGGTTAAAGTTAAAACGTAACAAGCTTTCAGGACTATAGCAATTGTAATTTACAAGTATTTTTCTATCATAAAAAGGATTGGTTAACTATGTCACTAAGTTCTATAAAGTGGAGACTCATTTTCAATGTTTGAGATTTTATAAATCCAATCAATGTAAACCGTTATGGCCTGCGGTTGATGCCATCCCAATCAAACCACCAGCTTGGTATGTACCTACAGAAGATCAGAATCTACTCTGTCTAAATCCGAAGAGAAGAAGAAATATGCTCAGGCCGCCATGACATGCAGCGTTTGTGGTTTAGTAGGTC
>CAIGRB010132183.1:0-16095 GCA_903798255.1 Fraxinus quadrangulata
AAAAGAAAAGAAAAGAAAAGAGAGAATACTGGAAAATACATATTAAATGATCATAATAATACCTATTCACTCTCTATTTTTCAAGAGGAAGACGCGATGAACCTTGTGAATGAACTATAGAGGAGGTAAATTTTATAAATGGGTAGAGAAATTGTCGTATATACCTGAATTGACAAGTATTGTAGCGATTTTTCTTTCTTAGAGAACATGAATAAAATATAAAAGTTGAGAATTTCATTTGAAATGGACATTAGCGAATTTACAATTGATTTACAACTGGAGTAGTGGGGTTCATTGTCCGACCAGATGGAACCAAAAATTCATATAATGGCCTTGAAGGCATCAGTTAAGCCATTTAACTGATGAGCTCAAGCTAAAAATCATTCAAGATATCAAAAATCACATGAAATCAATACAATGGAATTGAAAATGGGAAAATGGCCACGCAAACAATTTTGTGAAAATCGAACACGGCTAAAATAAAGTAATAATTTGTGACCGTCAAGATGGTCGACAATTTCCGAATTATATTTGATTAATGCTTCAATTTTAACAAAATGAATAACTTTTAAAAGTAAAATCTAAGTACAACAAACAAGGTCTTGTTTGAATTGCTATTATGCAAGGGCAAATTCGTGAAATAGCCTTCGCGCTTTCGCCTACTATAAGAGATCCGCTTCTCACAGGCATTTCGTCCACGAGGCCTCCAGGAGAAAACCCTAGTTCACTGTTCTCCGTCGGCAGGCTTTCCGGTAAGCTACAATTTTCATATGTATCGGAATTGTTATATATGTTAATTTACATGTATCGGCATTGTTATATAAATCTGTTAATATGTATGTTTTGGATCAGATGATTGTAACAGCGGTTGAAGTGAACCCTTCTCGTGGCTTAGATTTTATATAGGTTTTTTTTCCCCTTTGATTTTATGTGATGTTGATAGAACCTTCTTCTTTTTTCTTTTTATTTCTTGTTTCACTTGAAAAAAAAAAAAAAAAAAAATTTTTTTTGTTGAGCATAAACAGTCGTAGTTGGGGTATTTAGTTGTTTAAAATGTTAAATGACATATTAAAATTCGTTTTCTATAATTCCTACTGGATCAAATAATAAATAATATTTATGCATTTAATTTTTATTGTATTTTTAGTAACTTAGTTCAAATTCGCTTTATCTTACTTTCTGGCGAACTGATGTAATTTTTATGCTAATTATTATTATTATTATTGCCTCTGTTTTTATTCTGTTAATATTTGATTTCACCAGCATTGAGGATTTTTTGCTCATTTAAATTTAATCAAAATGACGATATCTAATACTGTTTTTAATTATAATGCAGTCTGATCTTTAATAAAAAATGGTGAGAGTTAGTGTCTTGAATGATGCTCTTAAGAGCATGTACATGCTCAATTAAATTTAATCAGAATGATGATATCTAATACTGTTCTTAATTATAATGCAGTCTGATCTTTAAGCAAAAATGGTGAGAGTTAGTGGCTTAAATGATGCTCTTAAGAGCATGTACAATGCAGAGAAGCGAGGGAAGCGTCAGGTCATGATTCGACCATCCTCCAAAGTCATTATTAAGTTTCTCCTGGTGATGCAAAAGCACGGTATATAAAACATTATGTGGCATTACATTCTCCATTTACACAAATGAGAGATTTTATCTATATACATAATTCTCAATGATGCCTGTAGGATACATTGGAGAGTTTGAGTATGTTGATGATCACCGATCTGGTAAAATTGTGGTCGAACTTAATGGAAGGTTGAACAAGTGTGGTGTCATCAGCCCTCGCTTTGATGTTGGTGTCAAGGAAATTGAGGGATGGACTGCAAGGTTGCTTCCTTCTAGACAGGTAATGTATAAAAAGGAGCGTAAGATTAATGTTTGGGGGATGACCACTTGGTAAATATTTAGTTATCAGAACCTTGCCATATAATTATATATCTGTTCTGCACTTGTTGCCTTTTTTTCATGGAATATTTTTTCGAGGAGTTATTATCTCACTAAAAATTGTATCAAGTTACCTACATGTATTGACATATACATCCAGTTAAGTCCAACAAGCACATCTCAAATGGGTATGGAAATGGATCCTCAATTGCGTGCACCATTCCTATAGAGATAAATTTGCTTTAACATCATTTTAACCCGAAATGAAATTATTTTGCTGGTTGTACCCACGTTCCATCCATCTTTCCCCCAGTAGGTCGAGCTAACTGTACCCAGTATGCTAGTTAAACTTTAAAAAACTTTATCCGGCCACACCAGGTGTAGAATGGCATTGTAGTCAACCACAAGTGACTGCTAATTCCTAAGCATCTAAAAAATTGACTATACTTTTCTTATATTCTGCCCTTCAATGTATATCTTTTTCAATTGTTTGATTGCCATATTACTTTTCAGTTTGGATACATTGTGCTGACCACATCTGCTGGCATCATGGACCATGAAGAGGCTAGGAGAAAGAATGTTGGTGGAAAAGTGCTTGGCTTCTTCTATTGAGCTATTTGCAGTTTTGAGAATGAGTTTGAAATCCTGAATCCACAAAAAATAGCTTTTTGCGGCAATTTTGGAAGTCCTTTAATGCTCGAGTAGCTGTTTTTGCTTTAATTTTTGTTGCTCAGAAATTCAAGTAGGGATTTAGCTGAAATTTTCAGATGTTTTGCGACTGATTCATTTCTTTAGTTTGATATTTCTTTGGGTGTGTAGCTATTGGATGCAAACGTTTTAGAATATCAGTTGAACTTTGGGTTGTTGTATCTGTCATCTGTATACAAGTTTTGTTGTCAAAAAAGCAAAAACATTTAATTTTTATTTTTATTATAAAGGGCAGCTTCTTGAAAAGCGAGCAATTTGGCCAATATGAAATGTAAATATCTCAAATTCAATGGGATAATAGAAAAGACACTATCTTACTACACAACTCCCTTTTTCTCTTGTAAGTATACTTTAATTTGTTCAATAGATTACACCTGAAAAACTTGGAAGATTCCAGAGAAACTGAAAGAGTTAATAACGAAAACATGAGCTATAAGAACCCAATAGAGAGATTCTGATTAGGCCAAATGCCATTTGAACTTAGAATTTCATGTTAAGAACCTTAGCTAGAGGCTGGTAATTTGCAATAACATTATCATGCTTGTAACTAGTAATGGAATCTTCGGAGTATGTTTCTTCACGCAACTCGGCTAAAACAGCCTTTCTTCTTTCCTGGTGTTCCTTCCACCTCCTTTTCTGCTCTTCAAGTTATACTTTAGCCTTCTCAGCTGCCTCGGCTCTGCTTATGGCTTGTTCTGCTCTAGCCCTAAGCTCTCCAATTTTTAATATCGCAGCTTCTAACTCTTTCTTTAAGTTCTTCAACTCTTGCTCGTTTGAATGTATCGGCTCAACAACTTGGTCCACATGTTGAGCCTTCTTGATCAAGGCCTCGTATTCTTTTCTTGAAATGGTGACGTGAACCTCCATTCCACCACCTGTTTCTTCGTATTTTGCCTTTAACACGCCCTCTACAAGTTCCTTACTCTTCGTATGCTCATTGGCCAATTTCATTATTTCTTTTAGCTCTCGATTCTCTTTTTTGGCTTCTTCAGCTTCTAATGCTAGCTCTTGAACTGCATGATATAGTGCTAATTTTTCACTCCGAGCTCTTGCTTCAGCAGCCTCGACTGCAGCGAGTTTAGCTTTCCCATTATGAAGTTCAGATTTTAGTAATGATATTTCGACTTGCACCTCTGTAGCTCTTTCTCTATTTTCAGCCATCCCAGTTCTGATCTTCTCTAACTCGGCCATCGTACTTTCTACATCTCTGGTCAACCGGCCTACCTCCTCGTTTGCATTCCCAAGTTCCATCTTTGATCGTTTAAACTCTGTCTCAAGTGAAGTGATGTAAGTAGCCAGATCCAAATTCTTACTTCGTTGCCGTTCCGTTTCTTCTTTCAGCTCATTTAATTCATGACTGGCATCAGCAGCAACTTTCTGAGAACAACTGTATAGCTCGTTTGCTTGCTCGAGTTCCAATTGTATCAAATCAGTGAGTATCGACTTTTCCAGAAGCTGTTTTTCGAAATCATCCACAATTGCAAATAGCTTTTCTGTGCATTCTAGTTGTGCTTCTGCTTCAACTTCTTCTACTTCGTGAGCTTTCAGCTGCAAATGGAAAATAGTTTCGTTGAGTTTTGAAATATTCCTTAGAAGTTCTTCGGTTTTTAGTCTCTTCTAGTAAAGCATTTTCCATCGCCTCAGCTTGCATTGTGGACTCAATCTTTGTGCGTCTGAGCGCATCACGTTGTGTTTCCGTGTTTAGAATTTGTCCTTGGCTGGTCATATGCTCATTTGTAACATGTGAAAGCTGCTTTCGTACATTCTCAAACTCAAGCAATTTATCTGATATCTCCCTAATGGTCGATTCCAGTTGATTTATACGAGATTAGATTCTTTGTATTCGTCAATGTATTTGATCTTCACAGAATTGGAATTCTTGAGCAAGGTCGAAAGTTCATCTTGTGTTTTCTGATAATGATCTAGCTTAAGAAGAGCCTGCTTATAGGCCAAATCCTTTGCCTCCAGTTGAACTTTTACACTAGCCAATTCTTTTAATAGGCTTTCCACTTCTCTCTCCTTTTCTAATTCCTGCTGCAGAAAACAATTGAGTAAAATATGCTGTAAGAAATATTGATTAACTCATATGATTAAACTTCCAAATTGGTTATGAGCATGTTTGGTAGGACTTTTGCTTTTGTTTTTCCATAAGTTTCTTGTTGAAGAGTTTCATAAGAAAGTTACCATAATGATTCTCTATGAGACTTGAATCCCACATCAAAAGTATGGACTTTCGTTATGTGATTTGTATAAACTCGAGTTCTCCAACTTCAACAGTTAGCTTTTGAGGTATGATTTTCCCAAGATCTATATCAATGATATTAGAGTAGGCTCTATGCCCCCCGATTGCAATCGAGCGACGCAGATGGTGACATAGGCATAGTAGTGTTCATCCGCGACTAGTCGTAAGCTAGTGCAAAACCAGTCCGACGTGGGTGTCGGGATCGCGGACCGTTGTATATTGTCATTGTTCCAATTGTAATGTGTGAGACTTGAATCCCACATTGAAAATATGGGCTTCGGTGTGTGATTTATATAGACTTGGACACTCCAACTTTAACAGTTAACTTTTAAGGTACGACTCTCCCAAGATCTATCTCAACTATCTTAATTTCCATTAAAATCCCAAGATCTATCTCAACTATCTTAATTTCCATTAAAAACTCTTCTAATAAAATAAAACAGTTTCAGAAAATCATTCACATGTTGTTCAAAAACAACTTCTTAGTGTCGGAAGCAGTTTTTAACTTCAAATCTCTTAGCAAGCAATCGTTCTTAACTTTTCTAAATTTAAATATCTTAAATACAAATATATGCAATACTTAACGTCACTCTTCATAGGGCTATCAATTGTTTCAACGAGATTACAATTTGAAAGGATTCACATTGTTCTCAACTTTTCTAAATTTACATATCTCAAATTTTCGATATATATGCAATACTCACGTCATTCTTCTTAGCCGTAGGACTATCTCTTGATTCACCGAACAACGAGATTGAAACTTGAACGGATTCAATTGGTTTGGTATCAATCTCCCCCATACTTGCAAATCCTGAAAATGCGTGAAAACCAGTAGCAAAAACTGGGTCAAGGAAATTAAGAAAATCTGCTGTTGGGGAGAAGAGGTGGCATGAAGACTCCATGGATTTATCGTAGCACTAGGTTATTGGAGAAATCTGAGGTGACCTTTTTTGTCTACATTGATGAATTCGAGGCATAATAGATTAACAAAAATCTTGGTAAAGATCGTCCGACAAAAAACTCAGAAAACTATCTGTTGGGTTTGGCGAAGCATCCCACAAACTTTTATTGTGTCATCTCCTAAAGTATAAATTAATAATCTTGTTAAAATGCATAAGATAATAAATTTTGAGGAAATTATGTGGGTTACTCTTTTTAGTTCTGAAATCCCAAATTTATTCTTCCTTCTTTTTTATTCCCAAAATATTACTTATTTTTCAATTTGAGATGTATGTGGCGGGATGGTGGCACGGCTTGATATTGCGGTGCTGCTATGGTGATTTTATGGCGAGTAGTGATGATTGGTTGTGGTGGTTTTTGGTATGTTCATTAGTCTCGGAATAACATGCTAATCATATATATATTAATTTTTTATTTTTTATTTTATGTATGTACATATTTTGAGTCTATATTAATTGTCTTTTTATTTATTTATTTGTTACACATATTTTGATTAAAACAAATAATAAAACTGAAAAGACACTTTTTAAATTAAAAAAAATCATTTATTAATAAATTAATAATTTTTCATAGCTCTAAAAGTATTATTTTATAGAATTTTACCGATGTTTCATATTATTTCTATAATATGATATAAATTTATATATCGAAATCAGATAGTTACTTGAAAGAAAGTTTATGCCAATGAAGTGTGATGGCAAGACGTTATATTGATTCCTGAATTTTCAGTTTCATACATATTAATTCCTTTATTAACAGTTTCAAGACATTTATATGCAGCCTTGATTATTTTTATTGTTCTATTTTGTTTTACAAAAATTACACTAATCACCAACCTATACTATAAGGAATAATGCTGGGCTGTCAGAATAATGCTTCACAGGGGCATGTAAGGCCCTTCACTGTAGTGACGGGTCCCACTCCCATGTATTAAAAAAAAGTGACCCCCACCCCATGAGTGTAACCTGGCAGGACCCTGTGAAGCAGATTCCTATAATTGTAGCAACACTCTACTAAAAGACTATATCAGCATGCGGGTTAAGGCTAGCTAGCCCATTACACGCCTAGTCTAGTGATAGGTCTGAGCTAATTCTAAGCGAGCTTAATAATTTAAATCATGCTAACAAACAAACTCAATATGGTTAAAAAAAAAAGAGGGGGACACAGCTTAATATTATTGGACAATTTTTTTAAAAAACTTCCCCCACAGATACTGTAAACGCAACAATTGCCTCCGTCCCTGTTTTTAAACCTTGTTGGAATAGCATCATTCTAACAATTTTGGACTAAATCGTTCGAGGTGACATCTAAAACTTAAGTACTTTATTTATGCATATGTCAACACCTTAGTCACATTCAAAATAAACAATCATGCTGATAAACTTATAGTGAAAAGTGTACAAAAGAAAGCATGTCTCACATTCAAGCTATTCGATCTCTAACTTGGTTCTTAGTCTCTTAACTTGCTTAATTATGAATAAGGTCCGTCGCTTTTTAATACGTATAATAGAAATAGATAAAATGGTAGAGATCTATCATATTCAAGAGTTGACATTGACAGATTGACCCAACAGAGTTTTCTAGTCTAATATCGGATATATTTACAAAATAAAATAAAATAAAATAATAATAATAAAAAAAAGAACTGAGAGAAAAACTCCAAGGTACAATCTCTAATGCACACGGCTCAACTTACCTTGTCTTATACTCCCAATAATTCCCACAACATAATTGCGCTGAATACGCAGAATACAAGGTTTTGTGAGATACGAAAATGTCGGACGAGGAGCACCATTTCGAGTCAAAGGCAGATGCCGGAGCCTCCAAGACCTACCCACAACAAGCTGGTACCATTCGCAAGAATGGCTACATCGTCATCAAAGGCCGCCCTTGCAAGGTATATATACAGTCTTGCGGTTCTATATTTAAAGTTCTAAGAATACAGTCTTGATGCTTTTGTATTTAAACGAGGTTTGATTTTAGTGTTAAGAACATACAGAAGAATTTGTTTGTTGATTTCTGGATATGTTGGTTAGATTGTGATATGTAGGATTTAGGGTTCTTTTTTTTTTTTTCTTGATCTATAAGCTTGGATCTAACTATAATAATAAATATTGGCGTTGTTGTTGCTGTTGTGTTTTTTTTCTTCTTCACAAGGGTAAATGGCTCGTTTGGCTTTGGTTTGGGGAATGATATGATCATACGGATAGTCTTTTGTTGTAAACATTTCTTTTGATTTATATAGGCGTGGGATCAGATACGTGGAGAAATTCAATTTTTTTAATTTGGTCTTCTCTGATTCTAATTTCAAATCCCTAGTTCGTTCAAAAGCTCTTTTACAGGAATAATGAAATATGGTTGATCACATTGGTTTAAATATTAGGCTTATTAAGAAGTTCATTTCACATATATGTTGTCAGAAATCTTCAAAATTCAGTTTTTGATGGATAAAAATGGTTATTAGCCGTGACTAAGTGGTAGAGTGAATTTGCCTACTTTCATTTTTAAGTAAATTTTATGAAAAACAGTAACACGTGTTGTTGCATCATACTTTGCAACTGACAGTAAGAAGACAATGGGAGGGGCCTTTGGCTGGGGAGATGGACGAGTGAATAGATTGCATTTAATCTGTTGTGATTTCAGTTGTTTTTACTAGAAAATGAGTTGTTGTTAAGGTGTGGTTTTATATGCGAGTGTAGAGTATTTGCAGCTGCTAAGTTGGAATTCTGGAGCAAATGCAGCTGTGGGCACATACTGAGAGCCATATGAGAATACTGTTTTTCCTTCGTTCACTCTTTTGGATAAACCAAAAAGTTATATCTACTTACCGTATGGTGGTTTGGGTAATCTAGCATTTTGTCGTCTAGCTGCTTTTTTAGTGGCCATTTTTGGTTTGAAAAATTTAATTTGACCAAGCATTTCGGGTTGTTCGGGTTCTTCCCTTTTTTTTTAAAGAATTTCCGCCTTTCTGGTTTAAAGTAAGTGTTTCTTTTTTACAGGTGGTTGAAGTTTCAACATCAAAAACTGGCAAGCATGGTCATGCTAAATGCCACTTTGTCGCCATTGATATCTTCACTGCTAAGAAGCTGGAAGATATTGTCCCATCTTCCCATAACTGCGATGTATGTTTGTATTTAACGATCTCAATCATTTTACTTCATTTTTTTTTCAACGCTCAACCTTTTTTTTTTTTTGCTTTCTTTTCTTTAATCATACAGGTTCCTCATGTCAATCGTACTGACTACCAGCTTATTGATATTTCTGAGGATGGATTTGTATGTCTAGTCTCTTAACATATGCTTACGATTGTTATGTATACGTGTACTTGACTATCTCAGTTCTTGGTATATGGCAGGTGAGTTTACTGACTGAAAATGGTAACACCAAGGATGATCTGAGGCTGCCAACTGATGACAGCCTTCTGACCCAGGTACCCTTTAAGGCTTCATCCTTTTTGCAGGATTTGCCTCTCTTAGATTCTTTATTTACAGAATCAACTCAATAGTATAAATTGGCCTGCTTGTTATTATACCCTGCATGAAAAAGAGAAGAAATGTCTGCCGACTTGTTCTTGACCCATATTTCAAGGAAAGCGTATTTTGTTTGTGATATATGTGCACCATGGACGGAACAAGATTGCAGGTTATATATCTACTGTAATTTTTGTTTTGCTATATAAAAAATATTTTCATTGGTTGTGCTGTGAAAATGATCGGATTGTTAGGAAAACCTTCACATGGGGCTGAAAGACTGCCAACGGAAATTCAATGATTTACCTTATTTGTTTTTTGTCTCCTTAGTTCTCATGTAATGACTACCTTTCTATTTAAGTGTTGATTTGAAATGGGAAGAGATTCGTGGTGAGTTGCATCTTTAAAATTAAAAGCATGTGCCGACACTTTTCTGTTTCCCCTTCAGTATTGTCAATGTTTACCTTTTTTGTGATGGCCAATTTGTACTTGACATATAATAATTGGTTGTTTGCCAACTTATAATGAGTGCAGATCAAGGACGGTTTTGCTGAGGGGAAGGACCTGGTCGTGAGTGTGATGTCTGCAATGGGAGAAGAGCAGATATGCGGTCTCAAGGATATTGGCCCCAAGTAGTTGGCTTTTGTTCTGCAAACTGTTGTTAAAATGTCCACCAAAATATATCTTGTAGTACTGTTTTACCATCTTTTATATTTTCATCCCTGTTATTCCAAGTTTGTTTGGCGACTGCGTAAGGGTCTGTGGATTCTTAGACAAACCTTGTGAGGCCAATTTGTACTTGACAAACCTTGTGTCTGGAATCTTGGTATGCTATGGATTTTACTGGTTTTAAACTTATCTACCATTAGATGCTTCAATGGATATCTAATGTTATGCTTTGGAAACTGAAGACACTTTTCTTTGTCATGTCATACATTCACTTTACATGCATTCGTTTGGATTAGTTTAATGCTTTAGACGACCGAGGGCTTTGATTCTTCTAAAGAGTTAGGCTATGCTGATGCCAATGAAGTGAGAATCAGGAATATGGCACAAAAGGATCCGGTGAAGCAGAGACAACCCTGTGCATGATTGCTTATTAATTTAACGGGGATCTCTATGTTTGGCTTGGGTTGCTTCAAAATGGGTGTTAGCGTTAAGTTTCATGGTAAATGGAGGGGATGGTAGGGACACGGGTAAGGGGTGGGATGGGGTGAATGGTGTAGATAAGGATTAAAATTGCAATAAAATTGGCACAGGCACATGTAAAGCACAACCTGCAATGGATTGAGGTTATTTCAGAGTAATACTAAGTGGTTCTACATGTTGAAAGCGTGATTTAGGTGTTATCTCATCCACGATAATAGTGGCTATGGTTTGACCAGCCTTTAGAGTTAAGTCGAGCTGTGTCAAATTAGGCTATTTCATGCCAGGGGTGGGACAATTCAAACTAGATTCGCCTGAAATTGAACAAGAATCATACAAGTATATGATGATTCCATTAACACTTTTACTTCAATCTTCTATTTGGATAATTTTGTTGGGTTATTAATACCAAGCGACTCTACATATTAAAAGAATGATTTAAGCATATCTTGTCCACTATAGTTATGTCATGATCTGATCGGCTTTTAGAGTCGAGTCGAGCTAAGTCCAATTAGGCTATTTCATGCTAAAGGTAGGACAACTCAACTAGATTGATCTGAAATTGAACCGTACCTATATATGATGATTCCATTTATCCTCTACTTCAATCTCCTATTTGGATAAATTTAATTTCAAATAATAAAAATTACAACTTTAATTAAAGAATTTGGAGGAAAAGCTTGGTCTCTATTTGAGAATAAATTTTGTAATAAATAATTTTTTGAAGAATGTATGATTAAAAAATAAGAAAATATTTTAAATTTACATGCAAATTTTTTTTAATTATTATTTTTTAAAGAATGACTCAAACAGGGCTAAAATAACTATTTGGCAACCATTTCCTCCCAGTATTTGCATGGCCAATAGAAACAAGGTTTATAACCCGAATTCTCAAGTTTAAACTTTCAATTTGGTGTACATACGAGAGAGATGAGCTCAGGCTCTGGTTCTTCGTCGCCTAGGCGCACTCGTGTGGAGAAAGAAAACGAGAGGCCTAGTGCCATTGATTCCAAGGCGAAGAGCATCTGCTGGGCCAATGCAGATATTGTTCCAGGCGTTTCTGTAACTGCCAAGGCTGCCTCTGCTTTGAGTATGACCATATCGTCCCATTTTCGAAAGGTTTCTCCTCTTCTCATCGTATGCAAGTGTACTCCGTAATTTGATTCCAATCAATTGTATAAATGCATTTGAAAAGGTGGTACGAAAGAATTTAGTGCTTTCTAGTTATATTTGTGTGATTTTTATTTTTGGCTCCTTTGATTTTTCGTAGAAAATAGGTTGGCAAGGTTTTGTTTAATATGTGGCAGGTTCGGATTTTAGAGCAAGTGTTATTTATAAGATTAGATTATAAGGTGTAGGCCTATAATGATGCACAGAAATCTGCTTCGGGCTCGTAGTCATCAGATAGCACTTCTATAAATCCTGAAGTAGATGCTTTCTATAATTCTTTTGTTGGGATCGTGTGGATAATGTTGGAAGTTGTACGCTTTTGTTGTCGTTGAATTTTGAGTTATTTGATAATTAAGTTATGCATAGGAATGGTTGGGTGCTGCAGGTGGGGAATCAGTGCCAGATAATTGCCAGATTCTTCAAACAAGGGTGAACAGGTTCAAAGCAAACAAGGAGGAAACGGATACAGCTGAGTTGAAAGGGTACTATTGTGACATCAATTTCACAGGTATTCATAACTTTCCATTCATGATTTTCATATTGTTTTCTTCTATCTAGTCTTGTCTATGCATTAAATTATGAGTTCTTAACATCTATGTTTGAGAATGCTGCAGAATAAAAATGACTCATGTTCTGGTGTATCCTCCAATGGTTGCATTCTAGGTGTTGCTTCTTTCAGCCAGATTGAAGAGCGAAGACTGATTTTAGTAGTATTTGATCTTTTCTCAAGAATCGATTAAAGCTTTACGAAAGTAACATGCTAATTGTTAGAAGTTTCACAGCATATGGTGTCTGTTCTATTGGGCAATGTCCATAACTGAACTGATTACTAAAACGATATTTTTAATGAGGCTACTCAAAGAGAAGGTTTACATTACAGTTAGTCAAGATACCAGAAGAAATGGAAATAAATGAAACTACATTTCTGGTCTTAATCTCTTGGTTTTTTTTTTCAAGGATAGTCTCCTAAGGCCTGAATATAAATTCAATGTCATCTTGGAGAAATTCTCCAGCTCCATATGTGGTGGCTAGAGAATTACATCTTCTGTTGTTTGACGAACCTAGTTCGCACTATAAGTAATTGTTCAAGAATGCTTGTTTGCTGCATTTTTGGAACTATTGCTGTAGCATTATGTCAGTATTAACAACTGATGTTATCTGAGTTTACTCTTGAATATATGATCAATTGCTATTGTGGGCTCCAACATTTGAATGACGAGAGCTTACCCCCATTCTTTTTCTTTTGCTGCTGGAGGGGTTTGTGTTCTTTTCATCATCATCATCATCATTATTATTATTTTATATTGGGGATTGGGGTGGATCACATGATACCAAGCCCGGAGCTTAAAGGGTCTGCTGAACTACACAGTCATTCCATTATTTAGTAAGCAAGCTTAAAAATTCCAGATGACACTGGAAACTTGCTGCACTACTTGCAGGGATGTTTCTATTTTGTTGCTAGGGCAATATTTTAAGACAAGTTTTCTCGTTGGCATTTCAGACAAGGAGCTTGACATTATTGAAATGGCTGTTTACGGGAATGTCATCCGGCCTGGGAATCATTATCGTTGCAGGACTGTTGCTGAAATGCTTGGTAAATATAAGTCCAGAAATAGTACCAGTGCCTGCCAGTTACCATGAAGTGATGATGAGTCCATGTAGCATTGAAGAACTAAAACACAAGGCTAGGACTGCAACTGAGCCTATTTGGTGAAACGGCCAAAACCGAGAACTCAGTTTACAGTTCATATCTTCTCGTTCTGTATAGGCATTGATCCGATCGAAACTAATTTGTCATCTGCATTATGCAAAAATGAAATTGATATAGTGAAGTTATGATTGTGGAAGCTATAGTTACAGATTTTGCAATTGCACAAGGTCTGTATTTTAACTTGAAAATTTTGTTTCGGTTATAACATAACTGAAGACAGGAAAAAAATATTAGTTCTAATCTTTAAGAGAAGATCATGTTTTGTGTTCTTCCTTTGATTCAATCCATCCATCTGACTTGGTTGAGAAAACTCGAGACCAACTGGTATCATTGAGGATTATAACAATAAATAGAATGTTAACCCCTGATTTTTACTTGTCGAATTTTTGAGCAGAATGTAACTCGATGGGGTGTCAATATATTCTCTGATTAGACAGGTAAACATGTGAAAATTAAATGGCAATATGCTAGATTAAGACTACGTGGAGTGTTTTAAGATATCATGGTCCATCTATATCCTTGATACCTTCTCTTTGCCTTACATGATATCTGAACTAGATTCTTGACGGGGATAATGTGACACGATAAAATTAGGTAATCTCTTCGACTACTTCTTTGATTGAGTTCTGGAGCAATCTATGAAACTGGTCAATGGAAATATTCATGGGCTAACCAGTGACATTGGTTGATGATCTCTATTGCAATGAAGTAAAAGGAGAGATTTGTGGAATCGGAAGATGAAACCAGAGAAGACACATGACGAGAGAGTAGTGCGGGAGAAAATAGTACCAATGAGTTTTGTTTTCTACTTTGAAGAATGTAATATTTCAAGAATAAGATTTCCCCCAATGCTTTTGAAATTCCTACCATATTGTTAGAAACTTTTAGGTCTGTCGACCTCAAAATCTGGTCAGAGCTTGCAATCAACAAAAATGCTCCTATCTATTTACCAATATCTACAAAACAAAACTCGATTATTGAGTTCGAAAACACCTATTAGAGTGCTATGTGCTATGGAGCCTCTTTTTTATACCTTGGTGCGGGAGGATTTCATTGTGTAGTATAGATAAATATTCAAATTAATTAGCAAAATAAATGGAATCATTCAATGCTTGTGAGAAAATGCTTCAGAAAAGGTGATTTTCTATTTGAATGGAGGCACTTCTGGAGAATATTTTAGGAAGATGAGCATCCTTAAAGAACCTAAAAAGCCAAGGGAATGCAATTCCTCCCCTTTGGTATAATTTGAATTCAGCATATTTTAGGAAGATGAGCATCCTTAAAGAACCTAAAAAGCCAAGGGAATGCTTTGGCATAATTTGAATTCAGCCTTTAAAATACAAAAAGTTACTAATGTCCACAAACTACACTTCAACACTCCTTTTTTAAAGTAAACTTTAAAAATGTAATAACAATGCTACATCCTCATAAATCCAACCATAAGTATCAGCATTAAATATTAAAATTTTCATCATACCTCAGGAAATTCCATTCATATATCTCCCTCATGCATACAAGGGCTTTTGTTCTAAACCTACAAATCTAGCATGGCGAAAAAGCATTCTAGTTGTTGCTTTTATTCAAGAATTTCTCTCCCTTCTCCTCATGCTCTAGTGCAGTTGGATTCTGTTTCGGGAGACTTTGGAGACAAGTTGAATTGCTGTGACAAAGTTACAGAATTCGCCTGCGCATGCCTCTTATGTTTGTGCTGTCCATTGTCTATGGTATGGTGTTGTGTCAAAACGTCTTGCAAGAAAGGGCGCTGTTTGGCTGTGAAGGCAATGCATAGGGCTTGTTGCAGACCAGATAAAAGGATATATGCCGAGTACTCATCGTTTTCAGACATCGACACAGATTATCGTGCAAGTAAATGGCATATACTTTCCTAGATTCCTGTTCCTGTGAAGAACAGGTGCCTAAATAAGCTTTTCTTCTTTTACCAGAGAACTTTTCTTCCAGAATCTCATTTATTAACACAAAAATAATGTTTCATCTAACATGAAACAGATGCCTTCATGTTTTGTATAGTAGGTATGTCATCAAGGAAAACAACAACACAGAAGAAACAGGGTCTCAAATTTGGTAAAGGATTATAAGGTGTCAAGATTATATTTTATCCTTTTAAAAGAAGCTAGTTTGATCCAAATGGAAACGTTGGAAATGTAGCTCTTTATAGGGTGCAGTAGAAATTCTTTTTATGACCACAATTCAGGGGCTAAAGAAGTAGCTAATGGTATGTATGGGTTTCTTGTTGGTGCGGACACGTGGAGTTGGAACTTATGATGCAGTTGACTTAAACGAGTGAAGTGCTGAGATTTCGAGACATTAGAAGAGATACAACACATAATTTAAGAGAGTCTGCAAATAGGACATGACCCTCAATTCATGCATTGTATCTCTTCTAGAATCTTGTTTTGGAAATCGATTTCGCAGAACCAGCACGTCCAAGGTGAGAGCCTTCAAGTAGAGCAGCAAGACGAGTAGCATTAGAGGCAGAGCTAGAGTGGGCAGGACAAACAGTCCGGCTGGACAGCTGAGGTAAGTAATGGCACACAGTCAATAAGAGGCAACAGCCGAGACAGGGCCTCTGACGAAGAGTAGTCGAGCTGAGGACAGCTCTTCTTAGAAAGTAGGGACCGGGTGAAAGTCTATCTTTGAGAATAGCAAATTTCCATCATTCAAAGTAGAAACTCAGAGGCATGCCTCAGCCAAGTCCCGATATTCTTTCTGAAGGTGAAATAGGAACTAAAAAGAGGCTCATTAATTAAAGGATGGGACACGGTCCTGCAGG
>CAIGRB010132190.1:0-12711 GCA_903798255.1 Fraxinus quadrangulata
TAATAGACAATTTTCATAAAAAAATGAAGCCAAACGGACACCAAATTTTCAACATTTTTCATGAAAAATTATACCAATCAAATACAATGAATTACAATTCCCAGTAAAACAATTTCTAGGCAAATGAATTCCCTATAAAATAATTTCTAGACAAATCAATTCCCTGTAAAACATTTTCTTTCCACCCATTTTTCACATTTGCAATCAAACGGATCCGTAGTGTATTTACATATAGATTGAAGAATTTTAATATTATTTAATTAAATATTAATAAACGATATCGCTATTACGGACGTTGATTGTCGACGGTCAATAGTCAACATTTGCCCAAACTGACCTCCAATCCGGGATTCACCGCTTATTTCGAGCTTCCTTCTTGATCAATTTCAAAGCACTAAAAATCGTAGTCATTGCTCTTCTAATCCCCTACCAGTCTTTAATCTTTGCCCACGTGCATGAAGATAAGGAGTATTAAAAGAATAGATGCTGTCCAGTTTCCATATGTGACCAGAAAAAAAACCACAATTTCTGTCGATGTCAGGCAGTGGTAGCCAATCCTTCGTGAGTAGTTTCGCCTGGGCACTCCACCATAAAATACAGGAATGTTTTGGAGTGATAAAGGGCCTCCAACCCTCCTCAGTCCACACCTTTTTCTCCCCTCTTGGCCGAAAAAATTCATAGGCAGCTTGTACTAAAAACTGCCCAGCTTCGTTCCAGTTCACCAGTGGGTCGATGGCAGCATGGTTTGCGTGGTCAGGTCCAGCAAACCATGACTTTGGGCTTTATCCTTTTTCTTCAGGTTCTTCTAGGGTTCTCTCTCCCTGTTGGAGCTAGTGCTTGGTTGGACCTACTGGTACGTTTGCAATGACGTCATTACTATCTTGAGTTGGTTATTCAAGACTTGGGGAATGCATCTTTTTCATGTGGAGTGACATCCTTGAAATGTTGGCATCATTAGCTCTTTTAGTTAACAATTGCACAAGAGCTTTAATATCCTTCGTACTTCTTTTCCTTATCTACAGGAACTTTGTATATTTTCCCACAACTTACCACAAGAAACATTTTAACTTTGGCCGGGGAATGGTTGCTGGTCATGTCTACTTTTTTCTTGAATCAGTGTACCCGATCATGGCAGGTTGGCATCCCCTGAGGGCTGAGAACTCCGACTATTATCAAATCCTTGTTTGCGGTTGAGCCTGTAGTGGCTGCTTGGCCTGCAGAAGTGAGATTTGCTGCTCCACCTTTAGACGATATTCAACAGAATTGATCAGATATGTGGGCATGTCGCCGTCGCACTATCTGACCATGCCAAATTTTAGCTCACATTTCCATACCTTAGTGGGATGCAAAATTACAGTAATCTGGAAGATACGTCTGCATATTTCTTGAGATCTTGATGTCAACGAGTAGTTTTCCTGAATTGGACATCCTCCTGGATCTGACCTCGGCTCGGGATTGATAGGAATTTATACAAATTCAATTGAGCTGATGTAACTATTTCCTGAGGCCTCAAACCCTGTAAAGCTTTACAACAAAGGGGTTATACTTTAACCCACCTAAGCACCTTGCAAGGGATAGGTTTTAATTATACACGTCCAAGTACTCAAAGGTTCCAATCTAACAAAATCTCCAACATTACAATGGCGAATAATTTTATCACGTGCTAACTTTTATAAATGCTGTCCAATTGTGACCTTTTTCCAACCCACAAAATTATAACAACAATAGAATCTCTATCAGCTTGAGCTCCATACAAATACAGGTAAAAAGAACTGAGGACAAGCCACTCCAGAAAAATAAAACATCTGAATTTCTTTGCAGGCTCCACTTTAATCTCTTCAAGGTCACTAATTTCTAAACTGGAACCTTGGGAACCCAGCTCGATACCACTGCCAACAAAAATGAACCATGACTAGCGGATGGGATGGTATTGAGCTGATACTCTTTTGGGAGGTAGCTTGCGCAAGATGAACAACACCAGTGCTGAAGGAAGAATCTCGACCAGCTGTTTTTGCATAAACTATGTGAGAACAAAAAAGTCGGGAAGAAAAGGTTGGCAAACTTGATAAAAGAAGTTTACCATGTAATAGATGAGATTCAAAATTGGATGGTCCAATACTTCAAGAGATGCATATGGGTCGAAAGCAGAAAGCCCAACCTGCAGAATGTTGCAAAATATAGGCATCATAAGATCAATAAGGAGTGCATCTAAGAATGCAGTACGAAGAGAAGTATATGACAAATGAAACTAAAAAGCATGTTTTGAAAATGTTAATAAACGGTTTTGGTTATAAATAGACAAAAATGAGTGGTAGATAGATGGGCAATACTTGTGGATCTCCCATAATGTGCGGATAAAAAGTAGTTTAAATGTTTATAAAACTAAGCCAAACATAGGCGAAGATACACTCCAGAATTCTAAAAAGTAAATCCAATTTTCCAACTTACGATTGCTTAATGCCTTTTCACATCTGTAGATGTCTGGGAAATTTAAAGAATTTAAAATGACTGCCACCACGTTTGCGGGCTTATTCCACAGATAAAGAAATCGGGATATATTGGCCTACAAATCCACTCCCTCACAATTCCTTGTAATTAAGAAATATACACACTAAACTCCCACGTCCTACCTCACAAAGTAACATTTACGTTGTACTCCAACCAAAAAAAAAAAAAAAAGGTTTCTTATTAAAATTTGACACGTGTTAATACTATGTGCAGTCTTAGGTCACTTGACAATATCAACAGTAACAATGCATGTTATATGGGGATAAATCAATAATAAGCAAAAACAGTGGGATGCTTCCCATGGAGAATTAAAGAAAGGATGGGAAGTTTTAGTTGGGCCTGAATCAGGATATTCAAACTTCAAACTGAGGCTAGAAATAAAGATGCAAAAGAAGTATGTCTGAAAAAAAGTACTGGTGCCAGAATATTTTAAAGATTTCCGAGAAAGATTTTCATTGGGCACTCTTTAACTTATTTGACTTCTCACCCTGGAAGATAAAAAACACAACAATTAAACCAACACCAAGTCACGCGTGCTATTCGTGCAATCTTTGGATTCAGAAAGAATCTGTTAGTTCCGTAAGGACAAGACAAATCAGATTCTTTCAACACAGTGAGCACTTCTATTATGTCAAATAACCAAGTGAAAGGCATTTCGAACCATACCACAAAGCAGCTTATAAGAAAACAAGTGAAGCATATAGCCGTCACAAATCCAACCTGCAACAACAAAATCCAATCATTTCTCACTGAGCACTAGAAAGAATGAGAAGGATAGACACTGAAAGTAAGAAAAAGTTACACAACTGAAACGCATGTGTAGTAATATCACTTGGCTACTTAAAATAATCACTAAGCTAATAAACAACTGGAGAATGGCAACATCAGCTGATAGACAATACTACCTTCCAACCACCATCACCAGATTTGGAAAAAATAGCAGTACCATAAATAGATATGCAACTTGTGTTTCTGAACCAGTATTGTAAGTGTTTTAATTTGCCATGTATTAAGTTCTGAATGACAAGCTAATCAGAGTTGATATGTAGGGCAAAATTTGACCTTTGAGACCTGGTGACCACCACTAAAAGGGCAAATAAAAAATTGTTTTCTATTTGATTTGAAACGTAAGCTAATCAAACGTGATGCATGTGTGGTGTTGTATTACTTTATCATTTTCCATAATGATGATAATTTCAACCCCGAGTATATTTTAGGGTATAGAAATTTGTGACTGTGTCGTTGAAGAGACTTGCTAATCCAATCTGCTGAAATACAGGGAGTCAAATCATATGAATACATTTTAGGTCTCAATATTGACCGATTTTCCAGTAATATAAACTCATAATTATGCAAAACGCTATCAATGCAGACACATTAAGCGATAAACTATTAGATGAATGTTGTTTGGTCCACAGCCAGAGGCCATAGGACAATCTGGATGGTTTTGTCAGAGAAACTTTATATATTCATTTGGATATTGCATACCGTGTTTTTCTTATCAATAATATATTGATTTATCAAAAAGTAAACAAAGCATATGTTTGGCAGGTGTTTTTAGTTTGTTTATAATCGATCAAACATCTTTTTATCTACACATACCGCGAGACTCACAAATACGGCCACTTACTCACCATCTATTTATTTCAAATGATTATAAGAAACTCCCAACACGCTTTTTAACGAAACAATCTGTAAATGCTGCAACATAACACGTTTGACACAGCTTAAAACTGCTTACAAGTTAAGTCAAACTCTATTTTTATCCACACACTCCTTAGAACCCACAACTTATACCCACTTATTGCTCACACATTTCGTAGCACGTCTTATCTAGTAAAAGTTTTGCCAAACATGCTCATAGTATACAAAATATGCAAATCTTTCTGATTCAAATACAATTAGAAGGCATAACCTCATGAAGTTTCTTTCTCCTCCCTTTGGCCTCGATGGGAAAGCGTCTTAGCATGAAAAATAACCTGGAATAAGAAAAGATATGAAATTGACAATTGACAAGAGTAACAGAAAATTTGAATTC
This sequence comes from Fraxinus quadrangulata, assembly GCA_903798255.1. NCBI lineage: Eukaryota > Viridiplantae > Streptophyta > Magnoliopsida > Lamiales > Oleaceae > Fraxinus > Fraxinus quadrangulata. Next base: position 4,547 of record CAIGRB010132190.1, read on the forward strand.
AAAACCTCAGCAAACAAATTGGGAATGATTAATTTGCTATAGATCATAACAACAGTGACTTGAAAGTTTTCAAATACTTACCTTCCTCCATACAGCAAGAAACCTAATGCTGCGATAAATGATACCACTGCAGAGATCAAAAGAGATGAGAAACCATATATCTTTTGCACGTAAATGATTCCGGAAAAACTAAAAAAACAAGCAAGAATGAATTTAAAGAGTAGAAATTACTAGGATGATATCAACCTGCCATAAAAATCTTTCCAAAGAATTCCACGGCACTGTTGTCATCTATCCACATGGATGCCCAGATACAGACCTGATTTCAATACCTCTTTACTTATGATCATTTATCGAAAGGAAACTTTTAATTTACACAGAACAGACCATACAACTGATGCAGGACATAGTAGGCTAAAATAGGATAAAATAAAATTAAAGAAGCAAGTTTGGGGATTTTTGGTCACTTGTCCAGTCCTCGTGTCTTTGTTCAAATATCTTCAAGCCTTTCTCATGATTTCATTTATCTACTAGTAAGATGTACAACTTTGTTGATTTGTCGTCTATTAGTAAGAGAAAGCTAGTTAAATTTGTTATTGTATTCCATGATTAGGGCAGTTGAAAGTTTTGAATGTGCGCTGCAGTTTCGGGCTGTCATTAACTTGTATCCTGTGTTAAGTAAAATTGGATTGAGGTCCAACCACGGGTGAATAGAAGTCTTGAATATTGTGGAACACCACAACACTTGGTCAATAAGTTTTTCTTTTACGGATGTGATTTTATAAAATTGTTTATGATGGAATGACATAAGATTTCAGATATGTCCATAGATGCATGATGCATCTTCTCTCCTGGATATGATGTGGAAGATGCCTTTATGCAATTGCTAGGTTCCCTTCATCTCTTCTCTTCCATTTTTCTACAGTTCTCAATTCTCGCTGAACCAGACACTAATCTAACCCTTTGGCCCTTCCACTTAGAATTCTCCCCGAGCACATGCCCATCCTTTCTCCAACTGAAACATGACTTAACAAACTTATAGTCCGTCAGCAGACATGACTATCTACACCCAAGCCATCCAGCATATGACAATTTCTTAGTTATAGCTATTTGGAGAGGGAATTTTGTAGCCACTCACCAGTACATGAAGAGTAATGAATCACACTTCATTTAACCAGACAGACTTCATCTTAGAGCAAGGGAAAGAAAGATCGGGATCTCTGATCTTTCCAAGAGAATATCATAACCCATAATATTCGTATTATGTCCCAGCATAAAAGATGGGTAAGAAATTTAACTTGAACCGCTCCTATGGTCAAGACCAAGTAATCTAACTATATTAAAACTTTTTGCCAGGATTCTTTGCAGTCCTCTTCTTTTAATGCACTGACAAGAGGAAATAGATGAGAAGGTTTAAATTCTAACTAATTGATACCCCGGGACAAAGGTGGAATAGTTGAAAGAAGAAAAATGATGCAATATATCTTAGGTATAGAAGCAATATGGCACAAGATACAGGGAGTCAAATTTATATCATAAAGGCATCTGTGACAAACATTCAGGTCAGCATAAATTATGAGAATTTTTACAATATTGAAAATAAATATACCTCTAAATTGCATATATAATGTTAACTAATCAAATAGTACTACTAAGTGAGGTTGCAGTACAAGTGCAATGCACCTGTATGAAGTATATTGCACCATTGATGGAAATGTAGAAAATTCTCAGTTTATCAGCCGGCAAACTTCTAGCCTGCCAATAGTCCAGATAAAGGGTTAGAGATTCCTCATTTTACATAACTGCATTCACAGGTGAGCACACTTCAATTTGTCAAGATATTCTTTCAGGACAAAAAAACCTTAGTGTCAACTGATTCAAAAACACTCATTCAGTTGGTGGATAATTTATTATGACTCTCTACTTACCTGGTGATATAATTCTGCCCAAAAAAGGACAAGAAGTGTATATGTTGAGAAAAACAGTAGCCCAGGAAGATCCAAGAGTATCAAAGTTAGTGCCTGAAACAAAATGAATTGGAGTTTCTTCAAGTGAATGATAAAGCATGATAAGTGGCCATATGATGATAAATATGCAATTATCTGTCATGGAAACAGTTTAAATTCATGCAAACCACTTCATTGCCAAATAACTATACAGCAGATCCACAATAATCATTCAGTTATTCAGATTGTGTGTGCAACATGCAAGCCATATGCTGGTTCAGAAAAAAACAAAAAGAAATTCAGTTATCATGTATATGCTTGTGAACTGAATTTAAATGAACTCATTTTCACATAAATGATAATGTGATTTAAGTGTTATGAGTTCCCTGTGCAGATCCGCAATCCCCAAACAGGGAAATATATCTTGGGTTCACTACCACCAGTAATAATCAAGAAAGAAACATATCATGAATTTCATCCACCATTCTTCTAAGAGAAAGTGAAAACAGTTTGTTAGTCATCATAAGCCTGTGTTAAATAAACCATTATAGTTTTATGAGAAATTTCTTTTAAGTAGAAACCTAGATGCAACGGAAACTGGGAGAAGGGCCAATACAAAAATTTAAGGTCTAACTGTCAAAGAACTTCTGACCTTGATAAATACAGTCCAGAGGAAACAAAATAATATTTAAAAATGTAGTTTGTCATACTATCATCAAATAAATTCATGTTTCATGCAAAATGCCAGAACATCTAGAACACCAGGCCTTAGCAAGGTTAGGAGGAAAAAAAAAAACACAACTAAAGCAAGTATGCATTTCAGCTAAGTATAAAGGTGAAGGAGATATAGATATTACTATCAAATAAATTCAGTTGGAAAATACAATTTTTTTAACCTTCTAGACTAAGAAGCTTCAATCAAAAAGAACAGTTGGGAGGAAATAAAAGGAGAAGACCAATGGCAACCATCAAGCAGAGAAGTTTTCATGGTGAAACTTACCTTGGGGTGCAAAAAAAAAACTTGTTTATGAAATCCAAGCACCACAGCACGCACTGAAATAAGTAGCTTTATAATTAATTAATGAATAGAAACACGTGTAAGAGATAACCAAGTCACTCTTTGTTCTTTATCTCCATTCACAATAAAGTTCATGAGGTGGAAAACCTTTTGCGTTAGCTTTATAATTAATTAATGAATAGAAACAAAAGTATAAGATAACCAAGTCAATCTTTGTTTTTTACCTCCATTCACAATAAAGTTCATGAGGTGGAAAACCTTTTGCGTAGTCCAGCCATACTCAGGTACCCTTAATTCAATTCTTATTAGTTGAATCTGCACACATTAAATGCCATAATCAGCTTGAAGGCTGATATGCAATAGTCCTCATAACTGAACAATGCCAAGATACTGAAATAAAATATGAAGAAAGATTTAAGCTGAAGCAAAATAAATTCAAAATCACAAAAGAATTAAGAACTAAGTTTGAAGTTTTCTTCATCTTTATGACTTGTTTACTGATGGGGGGTATGAACCCACCTAAAAATTTTATAATAAAAAAGCAAGTACTTCTACAATTATTAAGATTATTGGACATGACAAAATGTGTGACAAATAATAACTTGTCACGATTAACTGGATCATGGTTCTTCACATTCTTTTTCTTCTTTGCTTACTTAACTAAATGGAAGCTGTTAAAAATTAACTGATTTCATATTGCTGTCAAGTGCTTGCTTGTATATGATTACAAGCCATGGATCACGGGTTAAAAAGTCGATAAAAGCTGTGGATCCTAAATGGTTAAAAATAATGATTGACCAGCTTATAAAAAGCTTTGCCAAACATATATATAGGTTTATATTCTTTTTCATTTCAACTTATACTGCATAGTTAAAGATAAATCTTCATGCTGCTAAGTAACCCAACCCTTAGCATTTGTTTGTTGCTGATTAGGCAGCATAATAAGCGCGGGTTTCAGTCTATTATTTGACCGCATTTTTCTTCTCTTTCTCTCTTCGTCCTTCCCCATAACAGAAGAAAACATAACTATGTATAATAGATTAACTCAAGTAATGGTTGGTAAAAGCTCAACTCCCTTTCCGATGATTCTATTCGAAAAGCATTCAAGAAGTTAAAATTTTCAATCAAATTCATATTTCGAATGCACTAAATTCTCCGTCACCCAAAAATGTCGCTAACGATAACAATTATTTAACTCGCAACTCGATAATTACAGCTAAGAAACAAGCTCCAATTTTTTCTTCTATAGAAATTTCAGAAAAAATATAGATTTATCAAGAAAACAAAATTTAAATTACAACACGTACAGTATCAAATAATGAATTCGCATACACATAAAACAACATACGTATATATTTGATTGCGTTGAAATAGAAATTTGAGTGACTAACGAAGGCAACAGCAGAAACGAGAGCATATGCCCCGCAGAGACTGAAAAATATTCCGTCCTGCCATTTGACCGACTCATTGATCTCATCCCACCAGTTCGCCGCCACAACGACGTTAATCTCCGGCAAAGCCAGTGGCATTCTCGTCATTTCAGCTCAGATCTCCTTCTGCCAGGTCAAAAAATCAAAGAACGCTACTACCAAACAAGGAGGCGCGTGGGCTTCTACATCAAATCAAATCTTGAGAGAAGGTGATAAAAATTTTATACCCATTTTTCCATCCATCATCGTCCTGTACAAATTACAATAAAATAATTACACATAAATTTAAAATTTTTTAAAATCTTTTCCACTGGACATTCTCCAATAAATCTATTATTCCACAATATATCACTACAATATAAAAAAAGACAAAATCATGACCACCACGTGTTGCAATTTCTCATCGTCGTAATTCAATTTTTTTTTCACTGAAATTTTCATCAATCACCTACTCTTCATGCAACTCATTTTCTATTTTCACACGCAATTAATTTCATCCATTCCGCTCTCCATCTTTCGCTCTCCAGCTTCATTTGTCTCTCTGCCATTGCCTCCTCCCTATGAGCCATTTCTTCTCTCTCTATCTCTCTTTTATTTTGTTGTTGTTGAGCTTCTACTATATTTTTACAGATTGATTGGTGATTTATAGATTTAGCATGGTGATTTGTGAGAGGTTTAATTTTAATATTTGCACTTTCTACGCATGCGTCACTACCTCTGTCCTTGTGAGCCATTTCTTCACTCTCTCTCTTTTGTTGTTGTTGTTGTTGTTGTTGTTGTTGAGCTTTTAGTATATTTTTACAGATTGATTGGTGATTTATAGATTTAGTATGGTGATTTGTGAGAGGTTTAATTTTAACATTTGCAGTTTCTACGCACGTATTTGCATTTTTTGTTGGAAACATCTTTTTTTTATTATAGTTGCCATGGGCATTTTTCTTTCCTTGGATGATATAAGAATGAACGGGCATATTCTTAGGAGTTTAATTTTTTGCTTTTAATTATGAAAACTTTGATTAGTTAGGATTAGTTGGGATGTAAAGAACTCATATGACAGCAATCACTGTATCCTTGGTCGATCTCGGATCCTTGGTCGATCTCGGTTAAAGTCAGTTCAAGTAGACGGAAGTGTAAGTATTTTCAGCCATTTAATTGTCCATTTTTCAATCAGTACGCAGTTATTATGCAATTCATCACTAAGATTGTCTAATTGCCACCATTTTATTGATTGCATTGCAAATGACAACTCGATAGAGGTGCTGCTGTTCCAGTATTTTGCGAATGGGACGAGAATGATCCACAATTTGCAAATTTCTTACTTAAAGTGATTCTAATGCGACAATTTTCATCTTTGGAGGTAGGCATTTTATTGATGGATGGAATGGGGAAATACTAAATAGTAGGCTTCTTACAATGTTACAATACTCTAAGACCTTATTTTATTGTTATTTTTTTGTCCTCTTTGTGATTTCTCTGTATAGATTCCAAAACTGGAATCCTAACTTTCAAAATTTGTATGATCCTTCTTGTTGAGTAGGTGATTATGAAAATAAGTTACATTATTATCATTGGATTTTGGCGTAGAAGGATTTCATATCGTTTATTTATGTTTTTCTTTCTTTTTATGATATAAATAAGTTACATATGTTATTTTGAAGAGTGTTTGTGGCGTGCCGCTCTAAAGTACTACAAATCATTTTTTTTTTTGAAATCATCGCGGTAACCTCTCTTTAATATTGAGGCTGGAAGAATGCTTGTGGCAAGCTACTCTAAAGTGCTACAAATCTAAAGTGTTCTGAATCTTAAATTTTGAACTCTATAATCTTCTGCATAAATTTAATAGTATACTTCTTCAAATTAACTTATGTTATTTTGAAATCTTTTGTATTATATTTTAACTGTTTTTTCTACTTTACATTGTGTTCAGTTATTTGTTTTATGGATGGTAGCAGCAATAGTGCTGGAAGTCATGATCTGAAAAACAAGCGTTGCCAAGAGATCTATGCTAGATCAAAAGAATCTCAAAATTCACGACGGCGAGAATTATATGCTGAAGCACGAAAATTGCGAAATGTGCACTGACAAGAATTGCATGTTGAAACAAGAGCACTCAGAATTCAACGAGATCTAAGAATACGGAGAGCAGTAGATGATGGTATTTCTAGAGAGATTACTTACAGTGCTCCTTCAGAGAAATTAGTTGATGGATTACGCGAACATACAACTTGTAAGTTCGATTCTTAATAAAATGGTGTTTTCCTTTATGTTGTCAGTTGTAGTAGTAATTTTGAATCGTACGTGTTTATTGTTTATATCATTAATGGATACACACAAATATTATTTAATTGAAATTTATTTTCTTCTTGTAGCATGTGTAGCTTCTGGGTTAGATTTAATTACGTATGACGCATGTATAAATTTCATCTGTAGCACTTCTCAAATAGGTCTGTGATTTTTTTCCCTGCTTACTCTATGCAATTTATTTTAATTCTCTCTTCTCGAGGTTATATTTTTGGATTTTATAGGCGATGTGATGTATGTTCGTGAAACTGATGCATCTATTAAGAGTGCTCATGATATTAAAAAAAGGTAAATAATACTTTAAATTTACTTTTTATTATTATTGTCTTTCATCAAAGTTTATACATTTTTTTCTTTTACTAGGTTTTACCGCTTCACCAGAAATACAGAAGATTTCAAAATAACATTAAGTTAATTTGGGGGGAGTGTAGAGTCGCATAGGTGTTACTGTAAAACAGAAGAATTAATATATCTCCCACAGGAAATGTCATTTGCTAAATAATTAGAATTACTCATGTTATACTTTCTATCAAGTGACTTCTATGTATATGGTAGTCTTCCCAATGAATCTCAATGTCATCTCCCCTTTATTTTATTCAGTTAGTATCATAAAACGTTCTTTCCCAGTCAGTTGTGAATTTTGTTAAAGAAAATGTCTGGTGGCATATTTTACCTTGTTCTCCCCGTCCTTAATAAGATAACATCAGAACCCTCCTTTAAATATGCTATATATAATTCCGATTGTTACTGCATTTTCAAAATTTATGTGGACATGAAAAACTCTTTCCTTTTACTCTTTACATTGTTAATCATCTAAAATTCTATATGATAATATATTATTTACAATAGAAGTCTTGTAAATTTTGAGCTAAAGGTGGTTGAGTTCTGTTATTAAATATAATTGGATGAAACCATGATACCATTTGCTACCTTTGTTTTCGTATATTCTCATCAGTTTTGTTTGTGCAACGGTGCTTATACTGGCATGGACGAAAACTACATTCCTCACTTCTTTAATCCCATCTCAGAGTAGTATTTTGCTGTTGAATCCAGGTTTGCCTTTACTTGTGATATTTATCTAGCTAGTTAAGCCATTCATTTTTCAGTTTCTTTTGGGATCTGACTGGCAACATATAGACATCAATATTATTTTTTAGTGGTGTTTAAGATGGTATATTTTGGTTGGCAAATGTGCATTGACGTATTTAGTGTGCTTAAGCTTTATCAGACGCTTGATTTTTCTGATAGCATTGTGTTGCAAAGTAAATGATAAAAGGTAGTAGGATCCTTACCTTCTCTTACTTGTGTACTTGATTTTTTTAATAGCATTGTTCTGTTTTCTAGTTGTGTTGTGTTGTTTACAGCTATTATGTCTACTGAAAGCATGGCTAGAGACGTCTTCAATCAGTTTATCTATCTGCACTCACTTTTTCATAACTTTATGAGGTTTGGTGATTGTAACTTGAATGA
>CAIGRB010132201.1:7136-20550 GCA_903798255.1 Fraxinus quadrangulata
TTTTTTTTTTGGTGGGGGGGTGGGGGTGATTTTATTCATTTATTTTTTTTGATTTAATTGTTTGTTTTATTGGCATTTGGTTGTGAGGATTTAAATTAGGTTAGTAGAAATCTTATGACTCGGAATTAATATCTTAATAATTCAAATAAGAGAGTTTTGAATAAATATTTTTGTATTAATTGGTAAAGAAACCCTTTTTTTTTCCTAATATAGTACAGACATACCAACTCATAGTAATTGTAATTTAAATGCATATATTTGATTATTGGAACATCTTAAACTTACAAAGAAGATTCTTAACTATTATAATCTTTTATAAATAATGTAATTGATGAAGATATTATGTATTTCACACATGTACGGTAAAATTTCTTATGATTAACCTTCATTCTCATGTGGACTAAAGCTCGCCTAATTAATGTAATCGATACATATTAGAATCATAAATTGTTATTAAGAGTCAAGTCGAATTGTGTATCGTTCCAATTAATAGAAGTCTACCGGTTCACATCAAATAGGATTGTGTCACATACTTGACTTCCAACAATCATAAATAAATCTTCGTAAAAGCTCTTTTGGTACACTCTAAATGCCACAAAATTATATACTATGTTATAGGAATTTCATTATGACGATAATGATCATTAGCTATAGACAAAATGTAGAACTAAAGTGTTCTTTTTTGGGACAAACTATAGTAATGTTGTATGTGCCAAATAAATAAAATTTACAATGCCGTCGACATAAACAATATTTATATAAAGTGTTCCATACTAAGATGGTGTTGCCAATTATTTATTGCAAGAAAATTGTCAATTTAAGTGACGAGTTCTCCAATAAGATTGGGAATTTTACGTATATGCTAAACGGTCTTAAAAAACGACAATATTTCAAAATTTTAATTTTCGAAAAGTAACAATAATGTGTGTATATAAATAATAAAATTAACTTAGATGTAAAGTATATTTTTAATATTTTATTAAATCATGAATAAATGGTCATAAATTCGACTTTGATAAGCATAGAGATTGAAGTACAAAAATCTAAGTTGTAAGGCAGCACTAATCCATTAGCTTAAAATAGGGTTACATAAGATTGTTTATATACAACTCTAATTCCAAAATTACCCTTACAGTATTGTATCGTACACCATGAGTGATATGCATCTAACATAATGGACTAGTTGATTACGCTACGTGTCCAAACCTATTGTCTCATACCTCCGCTCCATCACCTAGTCCCCATATATAAAAATATGAACCACCTAATCAACAAGAAGTATCAGAAAATATATTTGTCCTTTATCTTCTTTCGTTTAGTGAGTCAAACATGCACAAAGAATATTATGAAGCAAGAAGATTTATAGGATCAAAGTGGAATAATTCTTAGATAAAATTAGAAAGTAATTAAAAAAAAATAAACAGAAAATGACGTTGTTGTTGGTGGTCGATTATAATTAAGAAGTGACAATGAGACGTACATAAAAATTATAAGCTGATTAAAATTTGTAATTGTATGTATGAAGATTGAACTATGTTTTTTGGTATTTATCTGGTACCGGTGCAATCTTAAATTCTTTATTGTTTTTAGTTACTTTCAAAAGTGAGTTGTACAGCTCAAAAAGACCCTACATAATTAAACCCAATAACTAGAATAGGCCATTCAATAATACAATATTTATTAAGAAGAATAATTTCCATATACCCTATGTGATTATTCGATTTACTTTTATGGGTAAAATCTTTTTATCTATATATTTCATCAACTGTGTCTAAGTGGTAAATATATGATCTTCTCGAATATTATGTGGAAAGTATAGTAAAGGTGTGTACATGCACCTTTTTTTTTAAATATAATTAGGCTCATATTCTACTACTCAAAAGTAACACACGAGATGAGTATATGGTAGCTCCCCTCTAGTCTTCAAATTGTTTCCACTTGTCCATGTAGCCTTGATAAGGTAAAATGTCGTCTCCATTTAACTGGAGTTGCTCAAACAAATCAATAGACCCTTCTAATTTAAGTGAATTCAATTATCGCAATTTCTCAAGATGCTTCAATTGAGAATAGATAGCTAACATGTTACCTTATTGAAGAGTTATATGGTTGGTTTGACATACTTGGATGCCAAATGCGTCATTAGGGTGATCTCATAATTTCTATTGGCTGGAGATGATGGGGTCGATCTATGGAATTTCCTTCCTTTTCTTTTGAATTTGCTCATAGGTTTAAATGGAGAATGCATTAGATCGCTATCAACTCTGTCTAATAAATTTCAAAATTAAATATTTCAATCTTGACTTGACAAGTTAAATGCTTTGAAGTCTATAATTTGTTGTTGGGTCCCATTCCTCTCTAAAGTTTCCTATATAAAAGGGCTTTCCACTTGGCCTTACCATGCAAAAACCAACGAAGCCTTTTCAAAAACATTTCTATAATCTTTTACTCATACACTGCACAATGGAAATAACAAATGCTGATTCATTTGCGGCGCCGCCACTGGAGAACCATAACAAGGCCATTGTAAACACCCTTTACAAAGGATTAGCAAGTGGCGACACCGCCACGGTGGCTGGCCTCATAGCCACCGACCTAGAGTGGTGGTTCCACGGCCCTCAAAACTGCCACCACATGATGAAAATGCTCACCGGAAAATGCTCCACCACGGCATTCAAATTCGAGCCTCGAAGCATCGACGCCATTGATGAATGCGTGATAGTGGAGGGCTGGGAAGGGGCCCAAGTGTATTGGGTGCATGTTTGGACCCTAAAAGATGGTTTGATCACTCAGTTTAGAGAATATTTCAATACTTGGCTCACTGTTGAGGATTTGAGACCTTCTAGGTGTTCAAGTTCCACCACTTTGTGGCAGAGCCACCCTCGAGATCTCACAGAACGCTCGTTGCCGGGGTTGATGCTCGCCATTTGAAGGCGGAGTTCGGCCGGAGATTGGTGGCATGTAATGTTTATTCAAGTTGATCTATGTGAACATGGTCATGTTCTAAAGTTTCTCCCATCTTCTCTGATAAATACTCACGTCTTAAATAAAGTTTTGCATTAGTTTTCAAGTATAGATTATAAACAATAACCGAAATATATCTCCACAATGTCATCCTACAGTTTATAGGCCGACATACATGATATAATTGAACGAAATTATGAGTCTCAATCGGATAATTTGGCAATCAAGATTTTTGATTTATTAAAGACCTTAATAATTAAATATCTCGTTAACAATACTTGCTTGTAAGAAAATACTATCAAAAAGTCCAATGACGTTGGTCCTTCTTAATGGTTCCATTCCATTGGTTTTCCTAGTATAATACAGTAATAGAAATTAAAATGAACGGAGTGCCTTATGTTAAAATAAATTATAAATTCAGTTATCACAGATTTTGTAGTCCCCACCACTATTTCTCCTAAAAAGTTCATAAAAAAATATTACTAATCATTTCTGAGCAGAGACTAATATTGGGATTTGCCTCCTAATCCTGATATGAATGAAGATTGTTGCCTTGTTGACGTGTATTCTATTGTTCCGCAAAATGATTAATACCCAATTCAGAGTTCAATTAAAAGAGATGTAACATCTAACAACAATAGCAATATGTGGTGTGAACTAAATTTCATGTGATTTGGTGTTTGGTTGAATAGAAGAAGTTTAAAGAGTTTTGTTTTTAAGAGTCCAAATTAATGGAGATCAAATTTCATCAAGGATTGGGAGTTTGGCTTGGAAAAGAATTTTGAGATAAGAAAAACATCCTTATAAGAATTAAACCTGAGAATAAGGCGCTGCGGTGCCATCATCACGGCGTGGAGGCGCCATGGAGAAAAATGGCATCGCGGCGTGGAGGCATCATGTAGAGAAACAGGATAGAACGTCCCGGCGCTGGACCCCCTTGTGAGAACAACTTCTCAACATCGAGGCGCTGGTGTGGATTTTATGANTGTTGTATCTCCTATACACATTCAATAATATCTTGAGAGTTAGAGATCTTAGATTTTTATTGAGAATATTGAAATCTTGATATTATACACACATTCATTATTGATTATAGTGAAATTCTTCTCTTCGTCTTGTGATTTTTTCCCATCTTGAGTTTTCATATAAATTTTGGTGTTTTTATTTGTTTCAGTTTATTTCATTATTGTCATTATCTTGCGATCAATTCATAGCAAATGGTATCAGAACAATGTTGATTATTGGATCGATGAAACGATGCTTGTATTTTCACCGGATATGTTTGTCAGTAAATGATCACTTAACTATGTTTAAAGAAATCATGGCCAATTTGGAGACATTGGAAGTTAAATATAATGAGGAGGACTTGACTTTGATGTTGTTGTGTTCGTTGACACTCTCATATGTGACTTTTAGATATATTATTCTCTATAGTTGAGATACTCTCAATGTGGAAGATGTTTGTGATGCTTTACTATTTAAGGAGAAGATGAGGCATCTTGTTGGAGGACCTAAGAGTCAGGCTGAAGGCCTGATTGTTCGTGCAAGAAATCAAGATAAGAATCTTGGCAGGAATATGAAGGCGGATCAAAATCCTAACATGCAAAGAAAACATGCACTTTTGTAAGAAAAATGGGCATATTAGAGCTGATTGCTATGATTTGAAAAACATAAACAAGGCTGTTGGTGTTACCGATAAAGGAAAGCAACATGTTAACACATCGGAGGCTGATGTTGTGGAAGATGGGCAAAGTGAAATAGAGCTTCTTATGATTTCTGACATGAGTTCCAAACCTTATGAGAAATGAGTTCTTGACTCAACATGTACTTTTTATATGTGTCTCAACATGAACTGATTTACAGCATATGAAGGAGATTCGTGAGGTACAGTAATTATGGGAAAGCAATGCGCCTTGCAAAATTATTGGAATTGGTACATTCAGGATCAGAATATTCAATAGGACTATTAGAATACTTGCAGATACAAGGTCTGTTCTGAAACTGAAGCAGGATCTCATATTTTTTAGTGCACTCGACTCAAAAGGTTATAGATACATTGGTGAATGTGGAGTTTTGAAAGTGAGCAGTGGTGCTCTTGTTGTCATGAAAGGGCATAAAAGATTTACAAAGTATTACATTCTGCAGGGTTCCATAGTACTAGGGGATGCAGCAGTTTCTATTTCTTATTTGACAGACGAATAAATTATAAACTTTGGCATATGCGACATTGGCATATGATTGAGAATGGTATGACAAAGTTGAGTAGGCGGGGCCATCTTGATAGGTAGAAGATCAGTAAGATAAATGTTTTTGAGCATTGTGTGTTTGGAAAACAGAAAAGTGTCAGATTCACTAAAGGAAGTCATAACACGAAGGGAACACTTGAGCATATCTATTCAAATCTTCGGAGATCGGCTAGAGTACCTTCAAAATGAGGTGCTTATTACTTGTTGACAGTCATTGATGTTTCTCAAAAACTTTGGATATTATTCTTAAAGCAGAAGAGTGATGTGTTTTGGGACTTTTAAGGAGTGGAAAATAATGATAAAAAGCATACTGGAAAGCAGGTGAAATGTTTACGCATAGAAAATGTGTTGGAGTTTTGTTCAGATGAATTCAATAACTTCTGTAGGGTTAAAGACATCTTGAGACACTTAACAGTGCTTGGAACTCCTCAACATAATGGTGTTGTAAAACTGATAAGTAGAACTCTGATGGAAAATGTTCGTTGTATATTTTTAAATTCTGGTTTGCCTAAGACTTTTTGGGCTGAAATTGCCACTACAACTTGTTTTCTAATTAATCACCCACCTTCAACTGCCATTGAGAAAAAGACACCAAAAGAGGTATGGTCTGGTAACCTTTTTTTATTTTGATTTGAAAATTTTTTGATTTCGTGCTTATACTCATGTGGATAATGGGAAGTTGGAACTTAGGTCTAGAAATTATATCTTTCTTGGGTATAAATCATGTGTGAAGGGCTATCAATTGTGGTATTCTGAAACAAGAAAAAGTGGCGATTAGTACATATGTAGTATTTTATGAACTTGCTATGGTTCATGGTTTACCTTATGGGAATTCAGATAAAACTAAAAAACATAATCATTCAACGAGTTAATATCTTAAATAGTCACCGAACTTCGTCAAAAGTTTCTACGAGGTCACCGAACTTTAAAAATATCCTAAGTAGTCACTAAACTTTGTAAAAAGTTCTTAGGGGGTCACTGAGTTTCAAAACTTCCTTAAATAGTCACTGACCTTTGTCAAAACTTCCTAAGAGGTCACCGAACTTTGTAAATTGGGACCCCATACATCAATGGTTCAGTGACCTTTTAGGAAATTTTTGCAAAGTTAAGTGACTATTTAAGGAAGTTTTGGCAAAGTTCAGTGATTATTTAGGAAAGTTTTGAAATTTAGTGACCCCTATGAACGTTTTGCAAAGTTCCTCATTCAACTCAAATGGAGCAAGAAATTGGTCCAAGCGGACAATTAGAGATTTCAGAACAGTCTACTTCCGATTAGTCTAGTTCAGAGCTAACAGACAGTAATACTTTGCCTACACCACAATATTCAATTGCTAATAATAGACATCGCAGACAAATTAGACCTCCACAGAAGTATGAAAAAACATATTAGGTAGCTTATACATTGAGTGTGGTTGAAAGTATTGATTCCATTGAAGAGTCTGTTACATATTCAGAGGCAGTCAGTTTCAGTGATTCTAGCAGATAGTTGATTGCTATGCAGAGGAGATGGAGTCATTGAATAAAAATAGTACATGAGACTTCATGAAATTACCTAAAGACAAAAAGGTTGTTCACTGTAAGTGGGTGTTCAAAAGAAAGGAAGACATATTAGGGATTGAAGATGCAAGGTGCAAGGACAGATTTGTGGCAAAGGGTTACAGTCAGATTCCATGTATTGACTTTACTAATGTGTTCTTACCAGTTGTGAAGTATAGTTCTATTCGGACTTTACTTGAAGTGGTGGCTAAGAATGACTTGGAGTTTGAGCAGATAGATGTCAAAAAAACATTCTTACATGGAGAAATTGAAGAGAGCATTTACATGCAAAAAACAAAAGGCTTCATAGTTTCTGAAAGAAAGACTACTTATGCTTGTTGAAGAAATCCTTGTATGGACTAAAGTAGTCATCATAACCCAATGTGGATCTCCTACTGTCTTAACATCCAACAAAATCAGAATCAGAATAACCAATGATTACCAATTGATCTGATTTCTTGTATGTGATCATGTAATCTTTTATTCTCTGTAAATATCGCATAACTCTCTTGGCTGGCTTCCAATGATGTATCTCAGGGTTACTTAAATATTTGTCTAACATTCCAACAATAAATACTATATCCGAACGTGTACATACCCGAGCATACATTATACTTCCAACTGCTGAATTATAGGAAAGTTTCTGCATCTCTTTTACTTTAAAGTCATTTTTAGGACATTGACTAAGACTAAACTTATCTCCCTTACAACAGGGGTATTACCTAGTTTGGAATCCTATATCTCAAATCTCTTAAGTACCATATCGATATAACTCTTTTATGATAATCTAAAAATACCCCAAGAATAGTCCTGATATATCTGAATCCCTAATACAAAAGAGATATCACCAAAATCTTTCGTTTCAAAATTCTTTGATATAAATATCTTGATTTCGTGCAATAAGTTTGTATCATTGCAGGCAAGCATTATGCTATTGACATACAATACCATGAAAATATACTTACACCCACTGAATATATGGTATACACAATCATCAACTATATTCATCTCAAAACTAAACGAGATGATTATTTGATGAAACTTGTGATACCATTGACGAGAAGCCTACTTAAACCCGTAAATGAATTTCTTTAATTTGCAAACCATTTTCTTTGGGGCTCCTAATACAAGGATTTCTAGTTTCACCATATATATTGTCTCATCAATGTCACCATTGAGAAACGTCTTCTTTACATCCATCTAAAGTAGCTCGAGATCAAAGTATGCCACGTGTGCCCTTATAATCCTAAGAGTCTTTCATTTAAATTGAAGAGAAAGTCTTTTTGCAATCAATTACTTTCCTTTGAGTAAAGTTCTTTGCAATAAGATGAGCCTTATATCTTTCCACATTACATCCCCCTTAGTTTTAAATATCAATTTGCAACCAATGGATTTTGTACCTTTGGATAATATGACAAGTTCCCAAACGTCATTGTCTTTCATGGACTTTGTTTCCTCATTCATGAAATTAATCAACTTTTGAGAATTACTCATTTGCATTGCTTGATGAAAGTTGATAGGATCTTCTTCCATCAATTCAATGCCTCCTCATGTTCTTGAAAAAATACTATAAAGTCATCCGAAATTGCATTTATCTTTTCTTTAGTGGATTTTCTTAATGATACTTGTTCTTGAGATTGTTGAGTTTATTCTTATGGACCAATCTCTTGATTATTTATAGGGGGTTCTCGAATATTTTCTTGATTTGAAATTGCTTCTTGAACAAGATTTGAAACAAGAATTTATCCATAATCCTGATCATTGTCAATTTTAATAGGAGGTATATTTAAGTATTGATCCTCAAAGATAAAATTTCTGACCTTATCTCCCCCCGTAAACTCCACATCCTCAAAAAATTGAGCATTTATCGTTTCGAAAATTGATTTGGTAGTTAGATTATAAAACTTGTAACCCCTTGACCTCTAAGAGTATCCAATAAAATAGCAACTGACAATTCTGGAATCCAGTTTCTTTTCCAATGGCCTAAAGGCCTTGCCTCAGCTGGATAACGTCAAATGTGTAAGTGCTTCAAGTTAGGCTTTTTGCCTGTCTAAAGTTCATAAGGGGTTTTGATAGTTGCTTTACTTGGAACTCTATTGAGAATATAAAATGCAGTTTTTAATGCTTCTTCCCAGAGAGATTCGGGTAAGGTGAAATGACTTATCATACTCCTTACCATGTCCTTAAATATTTTATTTCGTCTTTCAACAATACCATTCATGCTAAGAGAATCGATATTGTGTACTGTGGGTAGATTCCACATTTCTCTAGGAATTTAGTAAAAGGCCTTAGACGTTGTTCTCCTAAACCGTTATATCTTCCATAGTATTTACCACCACGGTTAAATCTGACGTGTTTAATTCTTTTACCGAGTTGATTTTCAACTTCTACCTTATAAGCCTTGAACACTTCCAGTGATTGAGATTTCTCATGAATGAGATATATGTAATCATAACATGAATAATCTTCTATGAACTTAATAAATGACTGTTGACCATTTCAAAAAGTCGAAGGGAATGATCCACAAATATCCGTATGAATTAGTTCCCAGACATCCGAAGTCCTATTGGCACCTAATATCTTTACAATTGTTTGTTTTCCCTTAATACAATTTACACAAACACTTAGGTCTAAAAAATCAAGGGGATCAATAATTTCTTCTCATATTAGTTTTTCGAATCTCTTTCGAGAAATTTAATCTAAACGCTTGTGACATAATGAAACGGAATTTCCATTGGTTAATTTACGTTTAATACCTCATAAATTCACATGTAAGGTTTTATTATAAGAGGCAACCATATTAAGCAAGTATAGATTATCATTTTCAAATAAAGAACCGATACCAACAAGATTTGAATAAAAAAAGACTAAATTTATTATTTCCAAACAAATAATAACAACTGAATTTGTCCAAAATAGAAATAGAAATCAAATTCCATCTAAAAGACGGTACCACAAAAGTCTCTTTAGAATAAAGAAAAAAACTAAATTTATTATTTTCAAATGAACAAGAATAACTAAATTTGTCCAAAACAGAAATAGAAACCAAATTTCGTCTTATAGAAGGTACCACAAAAGTCTCTTTCAAATCCAAATAAAAACTAATCTTTAATAATAATAACAATCTAAAAATCCCTATAGCCTCTACTTCAACTGATTTGTCATCGCCCACATAGACGAATCTTTCAACATCATTTGATTTTCAACTGTTCAGGCAACCTTACATAGACATACTTATATGAGTAGTGGTACCGGAATCAATCCACCAGGTATGTTTAGGTACTGAAACTAAATTACCCTTGGAAAAAATCAAAGTGGAAAACGTACATTTCTTTACACGCCAATCGTGGTATTTGGTACAATCTCTTTTCAAGTGTCATTGGATTCCACAAAAGTAATAGCTAGATGATTAATCTTTTTCAGGGTTTTGCAGTTTCTTTGGAGCTGGACCGGGTCCAACTTCCTTATTTTTATTTTATTAAACTTGTCTTTAGAGGTCAAGTAAGAACTTTCGGTCTGTCTTGCTTTAGTCATTCTTCTTCTTGGTCACTCAATATGAAATGAGCTCATTTAGAGTTTACTTCTTCTTTTGACAGTTATAACTAACATTGAATTAATTGTATTGTGCGGGAAAAAAAATCAAAATCAATTGCACGAGCAAATCATCAGATAGCTCAAACTTTAGTGCCATCAGTTTTGAAGCAATATGAGACATCTCCATGATATACTCCCAAATATTTCATTTACTTTTATACTTTAGTGAAATTAAGTTCATCAGAAGCATACTAGTTTCGGCTTTATCGTTTTTTGTGAAGCGTTTTTCAATTTTTTCAAGAAATTTCTTGAGAGTAGTTACCTTATTGGACACAACGTCCCTGAATGATTTTGGAATACCACGCTTCATGATCATATGACTCATGCGACTTGAACGATTCCACTTATAAAAGTCTTGTTTTTCATCAGCAGAACTTTTATATGTAAGTGCAGTAGTTGTTCAGTCTTTAATGCAAGATCTAAGTCCATTCAGCCAAGAACGATCTCAATAGTCTCTTTCCAGTCTTTAAAGTTGGTTCCATTTGTTTGCAGATATTGTGGAAGCATAATAGTTAACTAAATAGAGAACAATAACCAAAGAAACATGTTCACATTAGGATTCATATTAAACAATTAATTAATTCAAATAATGGCACACCCATCACAAGAGACCGATCACAACATTGATATTTAGTCTTTGAACAAAAATACCAACTTGTAAGTGATACCCTTGGTGTAATAATCAAATATTAACAATAAACTATGTCACACAATAAATCTATCTTTAGATTGATTTATTGTTCACATAAAAAAAAAACTTTACAATGTTACATATTTATTACAACATGTGTGCATGTAATTCGGTCAATTATTTATTTTCCTTTGGGCCGGTGAATATTTGCATGAATTACAAACACACAAACATTTTGATGTTCCAAATAAATTAGCTTAGACAAGAGATTACTTTGGCAACATGTTGATTCAACTAATAAATTTAGGACATTAGATAATCGAAATAAATTTTAAGTACCAAAATTTGAATTTGAATTGTTAATTCTTTATCCTTTTATTTGTAATTTTATTTTGTTATAAAAACTAAAAAAAATGAAAAAGGGACAAAAATAGGGCATCGTAGTGCCCAGCAGCAACCGTCTCTGTGGACACCCAGAATGTAGAGCTGTAGCGCCGCGTCTGTATTGCCAAAAAAATAACCTTAGATTCAAAATTTTGATATATAGGGTTTGAAATTCACGTCCCAAAATTTTATAAAACTAAAATATAAATTTCAACCCTAAAAAATCTTCCTTAATCTCAATGTTTTAATATAGATTGGTTCTGACAGCACTAGTTGAATTTTTTTTATAAAACTTAAACTTTATAAAACATTGTGAATTGCCAAGATCTTCATGTTAAATCATCAAGAAAATTAACTAATTAATGCGAAAGATATTTTGATCAATTGATTTGTATCTTGGATAATGAACCTTGAAGTTTTAAGTCTTAATATTTAATCTTGAAGATCAACTTGCAATACCATCTTGAAATAGAAATTGTAATCAAGTGTTGTATTTGTAAGCAACATTTCGTTTCTTTATATTTATTTATTCATAGTTATGTTATATGTTTGGTTTGTCTTTTAAGTTTTGGTAATCGCTGTTTTTCTATTGATTTTTTATTTTTTATTTTTGGCTAGGTTTATTATTTATGGGTGGGAATTCATGATTAACTGTTTTACATATACAAGGAGCACCGTAACAATTTTTGCATCTACTATAGAATCATTATATTCTGCACAATTTAATTCTTTATTGGAGGATGAATATTTAGTACTTAATGTACTAAGTTATTTTTTTAGACAATTCACAAATGATAATTTCTTATTGAAAGGTTTCAGGGTAGAATAAGATAATTGTTATTGAATAAAATTTTCGTTAACATAATATAGAAGGCATAATATATAAAATCTTTTGCCATATGTATCATAAATGAAAAGTAACTTAATTGGGATTCTTAATCGATTTAGATAATGTTTAGACCCTAGAACGTGCCCAGCGGAATTAAAAGTAACAAGTTCCTTTATAATTGTTTCTAGATAATTAATCAATTATATCAATATCATATGTTAAATTACCTCAATTTGTAATACGAAAGCAGTAAAGAACACCTAATTAATCAAAGAGAAAACATTTCGCAAATGATCAAAAACTATAGACACTTAGCCGGTCAATAATCTACTATAAACGAAACAACTTATAGTATAGTCCAAATCCGATTAACCCTTAATCCCATCTGACCTTCTTTTTATGTAGTCACCGTTGATTCTACTAGACTGCATGCTCCTCACACCAGATCCCGACCCCTAGTATATCACCTTGGCCCTTTGGACTGTGTCTTTCTCACACCAGCTTCCGACCCTTGAAAATTACCTTAGCCCTTTTGGACTATGTGTTTCTAAACCAGCTTTCGATCCCTGGTATCGTTTATCTCCGATGGATTAAATGGTTTGGTATTTGATCAAAAGATTTTTTGTGTTTTGTCATGTGGTTTAATGTGAAACAATATAGTTTGATCAATAAAATATATTTTCGAAGAATTTATAAATCAATTAATATATAGTGGTTGAATTTTTGAATCAATGAATATTTTGGATCATCAAAGAATTAATCTCTATAAAATAAATTCTATTCAATACACTTTGAGATGTCCGTGGGGGTTAAGTATTTATAGGGAAAAATGTTTGAGATGAAAATGGATTGAAAAATCAAGTGTTTGATGCAAAATAGAATTTTGGACGTCGACCCACTACTCAAACGCTAGGCTAGCACTAAAAGAGGGAGCATCTGTCGCTCAAGCACCAGTCTAGCGTTAGGTAGGCGACAAGGTTTCTGCTACTGCTGCTCGAACGCTGGTTGGGCGACAGGATAGCGAAAATGCGTTATTCTTGATTTCAACTTCTTCGAGTTTGAATCTTGATTTTCTTTTTTGATTTCTTTGACTTCTTTTTAAAGGGAAAATTTCATAACTAAGAGTTTAAGTTTTGTCCATTTCAAATTTAAGAGATAATGTTTAAAATTTCAAATTTAAGATTTTTTAAGATTTAAAATTTAAAATTTCAGATTTTTTAAATTTTTATTTAT
>CAIGRB010132226.1:11062-50532 GCA_903798255.1 Fraxinus quadrangulata
CTGGTGAATTTCAGCTCCTTGATGAGGATATCCTCTTCCAACGATCTGTTCATTACTGCTTTAGGAAGGGCCACTGATGCCACAGATTTCTGAATCGCCTCCTTTTTTTCGATTCTAGTGTAATTGCCCCAACTTCATTGCTGCCGGACCCTTTTCTACCTCCCATTTTTTTGATCATCAGGTCTAGCTCCTTCATTGTTGCTGCCATGTCCCTCTGAATATCGGGTTTCATTACCTCCTCCCTCTGCTTTATGGAATCCTGAGAAGGTCGAAATCTGTCAAGCATCAACCCTTTCAATTCTCTCCAAGTTTGCACAGGTTGTTGCTGATCTACCTTCTGAAACCAACCCCATGTTTGCCAGCCAAAACAGGCTGTGGCAGCCTCGATTTTCTCTGCCTCCGACATCTGATTTCTAGAGAAAATTTTCTCCGCCTCCGACACCCACCAATATGTATCTTCTCCATAGAAGATTGATATGTCCATACGGCCTTGTGCATCCAATCCTGACTCTTCTTCCATTTCCTTGCTGAATTTTGTTGCCATTCTCCCTAGAATCGAGTGCTCTAATACCACTATCGTGTTGATGATATCTTCCTTTCATGCTTCAGGTCAGTGAGAAATTATAATTCAAAAGCCGCAATTTGCAAAAAGAACTTGTTTGAACATCCCGAAATTCCCCAAAACATTTTGGCAGATGGGTGAGTATTCTGCAGCCCCAATGCACCGAGAATCCCTCTCCTTCTCATTTAGTTAAAAGAAATAGTTGAATTTTCAAAATTCACTTTCTGTGCCCAAGCTTTTTCATTTGTAGCAAGAATATTAAGAAAAAATGTATGGTCACAATTATTAGAGCAGAGAAAAATTATAGAATTATCCAAGGAAAAATACATAACTAACACTCGGACTAAATCTTCCCTACTGAACTCCCATAATCTGTCTCTAAGTTTCAGCCATTCTAATCAAGCCAAAGAAGTCTTCTACACAGATCCTATATTCCAATATTCAAACAGAATAAGAAGGAAACTGTAGACCTTTTATGTTGAATTGTTTTAAGTCATAACATTTTCCTTCGAGTGAAATCATTTAAATCATAGAGGGAGTGTTCACTTCACTAATTGAGCACAATACATTTATCTGAGGTGATGACTGTAGAGAACTCAGCAGACAACAAGTCTAAAAATTCATATTATCAACCTAAAACAATAGTCTCAAGTGATATTGTGTTTACCTGCATGATATTATGTATATTAATTACTACCTTATTGTATACACATATAATATAGAACATATGTTATAATATGACTTGAAAACTCGCAAATCTACCTCAGGTTCAAGAGCCAGAATACTATAAACCGAATAAATAGCCCTCGCCAGATGCAATTTGTAACACAAAATATAATGGTCTCTATTTTATGTAATAAGTTCCAAAATAATAATGGATGAATACTAAGACAATGATACTGATATTTACTAATCTTTTCATCCTCTTCTTTATCACCCTCGCAGGAAAATCTGAATATAGGGCACCTATTGGCAGAGGACTAGGAAGATGTTGTATGATGCCATAGATGTGCAAATTTGAATCGAATTATTAATCTAGAAGCGATAAACTGCACCATTAGTGACAGAGAAAAATTCTTAGACAGTAGTAGAAATTTTTTTCACAAACTTATATGCAAATAGATCTGAGAGATAATTATTGGAATTGAGATCACGTTCAAAACTACACTTGGGAGAGTAACTTGTTGGGTGAATGTTCGGAAAGCTTATACTCGCTTTTAAACTAGTCAAACTCTAATTAAATTTAAAGTATGTAGGACCCACAAATTTTACTTACTTTTTAACCACGCCTTCCTTGGGATCCTAGTACTTATGAGTTCTAAAAATCTTAGCCAAGAAAGTAAGAACTCACAGGTATGTTCACGTTCGATGTACAACCTCATATACATCTAAGTGAAGCACTGTGCTCTGCATTGGATGCCAAGTGGAGGGAAAGGTGAGCAATGGTTAGGTAAGGTGTAACCCATTAGAGGAACATAACTTCCCAACGTCTCAAATTGTAGCAAACTTGGTTGAAATAATTTGGTTGGATGAAAGTTTGAGCAGTAACAATTTGATGGAGTCTAATTTAAATGAGGAATCTATGGATCCACATGGTGATTCCATTGTACGAATTGGGTCTTCATTGAAAGAGTTGGAAACAAGTCATATTAGTATAAAGGAAAAGATTCAACAACTCGCGTTTGTCGCTAATAAAGCTAGGCGGCAGAAGTCCCACCACGTGCATGACTGGAAACTAGAAAATTTTCTGGAGAAATTTTGTTGAATTGGGATAGCGAGCAACCTATCCTTGGTGGAAATGGCAGGGACCATATTGAAGAAATGACTTCTGAGAATGGAAAAGGTTATTAGATGAAGAGTTCTCATATGGTGGGAAATGCATTGAAAATGTTGGATTTCGATGTTAATAATTTTAACAAAAAGGTTGGAAGCTTTTATGATTGTAATCTGTGCTTGGACACGGCAAAGAATCCTATCTTGACTTGCTGCGGCCACATGTTTTGTTGGCCTTGCTTTTACGTGGTACCATATGTCGATTCCATTACTGAAGAATGTCCTATTTGTAAAGTAGAGGTATCAGATAGGACAGTAATTCCAATTTATGGAAATGGGAACGGTGGCCACATCTCTGAATTGGAATGAGTTCTTAAGATTTCTCCAAGGCCAAAAGTGTGCAGAGCTGAGAGTTCTAGGCAGCAGAGAGTGGGCATCAATTTATGGAAATGGGAGCGGTGACCATGTGTCTGAATTGGAATGCGTTCTTAAGATTTCTCCAAGGCCAAAAGTGTGCAGAGCTGAGAGTTCTAGAGGCAGTAGAGAGTGGGCATCAATCTGTCTTTTGCTACCATTGTACAAGCTCTAAGGCAAATGCATATAATTAGTAGTATAGCAATGGAAAATCAAACAGGATGAGGATGGAAATCATAACTTCAGTTTGAACTCCAGTCTCATGGGGTGCTAAATACCGAGGCAAGAAGGAGATGAGCCCTAAGGAGCTTGCCAGTACCCAGAGCATTATCATAAAGAACTGCTCCTCCTGCACCCATTTCATCTACTTGGAATAATGTGGAAAGATCAGTTGAGGATCGTGAAACAGTTGTAAACAGTCAGTTTCAAGGAAGTTTAAGGACCACATTCATTGGTGTTGGAAAATTTCTTACGAGTAATTTCACCATGGTACGTTCTTATAATCAACCTCCAGAATCAAGTGATGTGAGTGTGGTTTCTGGTGCTCGGATCAATCTCCCTTTGAACCCTTCTCCATCTTCATGAAGAAGAATCACTAGGCAAGGGTATTAGAGTCCCACATTGGTTGGTGATATTTACATGATCCACTTAATAAGGTGAGGACAATCCTCTCTTAACAAGCCGGTCTTGTTAGGTTAAGTTAGGCCTAATATCCTTTCTAATATAGTATCAGAGCAGGTCCAGTTTTGCAAAGTTGGGTGCACCAAATATCGATTTGTTCACAATTGCTTGGCATGGTTCACGCACAAAGGAGTGTATTAGAGTCACACATTGATTGGTAGTATTTGCATGATCCACTTAATTAAGGTGAGGGCAATCCTCCCCTGACAAACCGGTTTTGTTAGGTTGAGTTAGACTCAATATCCTTTCTAATAAAGGGCTTTTGACACAAACAAAAAAAAAAGAGAGATTCTCGTGAATCTAGAAGGAGAGACTGAACTGAATGCTATGTACATTAGGAAGCATAGTAAACAAGGTACTCTCATGCAAATAAAGAATTTTTAGCACTAGTGTTTAAATGGACTTGTCTGTATCGTATCATATTAATATTCCAACAAGCAATCATAAAAAATTAAAATATGTTGATGTTTAGGTTTGTTTGTCGAGGTATACATCTTTCTATTATGAAAGTTATTTGTTCGATGATCCATGATTGTTGTTATTAATAACAAACAATCTGCATTGATGTTGTGTACGCACAATTTGGATAGGTTTTTACCAGAGTCGATGTGTATCATGACGTACCTGTCATCATTTGTAACGTCATCCAGGGTATGTGTGCACATTTTGGGTAGGTGGTTATGGGTCATTACTTGATACATATTCCCATTTGATTATTCAGATGATATGATTCTCCATTTCCTATTCTTCATATTTTGTCCTTTATTTTTTTAAATTCATTTGTTGTTCATTTTCATTAAATTGGGTCGAAGGCTTGTCAACCCTTCAATTATGCTAATATTTGTACACTTTTATAAGTGCGTTCTACACACTTATTTAGGCCACAAAATATGGACAATTGTTGATCACTATATCAAAATATGGCTTAATTCTATATAAATTCTGTTTTGTAGGGTAACATTGATGAACATTGTGGAATTTAGGAAAACGACTAAAATGGAAGAAAACCAAAGTTCAAGGACCAAAGTGTAGCTAGCCAAAAGATTATCCGGGAGAAGAAACGAAGATGTGAAGGAGTCAAAAACTAACAGAGCAAAGGAATAAAGTGTTGGAAGAAGAAAAAGTGAGAAAAGAGATCAAGAAACGAGAAAATGGAGTTTGGGAACCAAAATGCAAAGAATGAAAGTTTTTTTGAACTATGCGGTTGCATAGTTCTTCTTACATACGGTCGTATGTAGTAGTTCAGAGAATTTCAGGGAGAATTTTATTGCTCTATGCGTTCGTATTGAATTGTACTATGCAGTCGCATAATACAATGTCGAAAGAAAAATTGTGGTTTCCTTATTTGAATAAAACTCTAATGGAAACAAATCTTAGGGCATTTTTTAAAACCCTATAGTCGTTCAGAACGCATGAAGAGAGATTCTAAGAGACTTTTGGAATAGAGAAGAAGCCAAGAACACGAAGATCAAATCCTAGAACACTAGAATTAAATCCAAGAATTATATTGGATTACGTCGATTCTTCAATATTCCCTTTGTTTTCTTCTTCATAATATGCTAGGCTAGTTTTCTTTGTACTAGGAGAACGATGAATCATGTAATATGAATTTTAATTTTTAGTTTTATATGTTTGACATTAAAAACACATTTTTGAATATTGAATGATTAATATAATTTTATTTTCTCCATAATTATTGCGCACGGTAGTTGTTTGAATGTGGTGACCTGTTTCACGCATTCGAAAGAAGGAAAATTTGACATATATAAATTGTTAGAGGGTCCGATAAGGGATAAAAATATACTGTGATACCTTATGGGAATCTTTAAGTGTTCATAAAAATTCAAGCACTTTTATACGTTTGCCTCCATCATAGAAATATAGTTGGGCCATATATAAAAGTAGGTTTGACATTAATCAAGAGAGATTTTTAAATAAAATAGGAACATTGATTCGTCAAATTCAATCGTGTTTTCAACGTGTAAAACTAGGGTTAAAAATGATTATTGTATGGGAATTTGGGATCCTAGTACGTTTGTCATTTATTAAACACATTAATTTGCATTTAGAATAATTTACATTTAATTTAGTTAATTTACTTATAATTGCATAAGTCGCTTATTTTAGTTATAATTTTGTCACAAACAAACCTTTCACATTATTCTTGCTTCGGTTAAGGTTGTGATAATTAAAATTGAACTAAATCAATCTCTGTGGGATGATACTTGGACTCAAAATCCACTTTATTACTTAATAACGAACCGTACCCTTATGGTGGTTTTAATTCAAAATATTTTTTCGTAAACACACCTCCTTAGGTTCTGAGATTATTTTGACCTCCCAAGGAAGTGGTTACCATTATTTAATTTTTTTTGAAATTGAAAGGACATTTAAAACTCCTATTCTTTCTTTCTCATTTCCTTCCATTGACGGCTCATCATTTTCCATAACACTGCCACCTTGTTAATAACACCAAATGGCTTTTATTCTTTAGAACCTCTCCACCTAGGAGGAAGAAAAGGAAATTTCGCTACCTTACATTTCTATATGGTAATTTAGAACATAACGAGAAAACAAAGATAAAACCTTGTATATTTTACTATTGAATTATGTACATGCGCCTAAAGTACAATTTTATAATGTTCTTATGTGCGTAATTGCTTCTGCAAAAGTTAGCTTCTTGTTTATGTTCATTTGTACTTCATGTGGTTCATGTCATAAAAAGTCTCCAACAGATTGTAATCATTCATGAATAGACTTGTCATTGTGTACAGTGTTATGGTTTGACCCAAATTCTAGTGGGTATTGGAGTCTAAATTGCAGTAGTTTTAAAGATGGTTTTGAAGATATCAAAATTATGGACCGGAGGAAAAAGTTACCGTATTTTCGATAGCGTGGCACTAGCTGGACGCTCAAGTGAAGCTGCTGGAAAACAATCCGAGACTTCATCTCCCGAATGTTGATTGTCCCTTGCTCGAGCAAGGGGCTGTCACTCGACTGTAGCTCGAGCGATAGCCTTTTTCGACCCAAGCTCATTCGTCTATTTGATACGTTTGTTGACTTCTTTTCTACTACAACTTGTTCCTAGAATTTTCCTATACATAGGTTACGTCTTGTAATATTATTTATTATTTTAACATTGAGAGAATTGAGAGAAAACATTCTTGAGAGTCTAGATTTCAATTCATTATTGAAATCTTAATATTGTAAACATAAAGTTATTGATTTTATAGTGGATTATCCTCCTTTAAACTTCTTGTGTTCTTGTTCTTTTCATCTTTATTTCATTGTTCCCATTATCTTGTGATCTGAAATTCATAACAAGTGGTACTAGAGAGCAATGTTGATAGTTCCACATGACGACAATGAAATATGACATTCTATTGTTGGATAGAAACATGAGATTTACATTCTGGCAAGTGAAGATACGAACGGTGTTGGCGCAGATGGATTTGGAGGAAGTCTTACTTGGCTTTGATATTCACCTACTAGTTGGATGTAGGATAAGAAGCGGCGTAGGGATCGAAAAGTCCAATCTCAAATTCATCTACATCTCTCAAATCAAATTCTTCAAGATGTTCTTAAAGAGAAGAGTGTAGTTATATGGTTGAAGTTGGAGCAGCATTCCATGATAAAGAATTTGACCAGTAAGATACACTTGAAACAACGCTCGTATTCTCACCAGATATCTGAAGTTATGTCATTGGATGATCACTTAACTATGTTCAAAGAAATCATGGCTGATTTGGAGACACTGGAGGTTAAGTATGACAAGGAGGATTTGGCTTTGATGTTATTGTGTTCACTGCCACCATCATATGTGACTTTTAGGGATACTATTCTCTATAGTCGGGATACTCTCACCGTGAAAGAGATCTATGATTATTTACTATATAAGGAGAAGATTAGGCATCTTACTGGAAGATCTAGAAATCATGCTGAAGACTTGGTTGTGCGTGTGAAGAATCAAGATAGGAATAATGGCAGAAACATAAAGGGCAGATCAAAGTCTAGGCATGCTAAGAAGGCGTGTCATTACTGTAAGAAGAAGGGGCATATTAGAGCTGATTGCTTTGCCTTGAAAAATCGAAATAAAGTTGCTGGTGCTATAGAGAATAGGAAGCAACATGATAATACAGTAGAGGTTGATGCTGTGGAAGATGACCAAAGTGGTAAAGAGCTTCTTGTGATTTCTGATGGGGATTCAAAATATTGTGATGAATGGATTCTTGACTCGACCTATACTTTTCATATGTGTCCTATCAGGGACTATTTTTCTACATATGAAGGAGTTTTGAGAGGTGTTGTGATTATGGAAAACAAACCGCCTTGCAAAATTACTGGAGTCGGTACAGTCAGAATCAGAATGTTCGATGGGGCTGTCAGAACTCTTACAGATATAAGACATTTTCCAGAACTGAAGCAAAATTTCATATCTTTGAGTTCACTTGACTCAAAGGGATACGGGTACAACGGTGAATGTGGAGTTTTAAAGTGAGCAAATGTGCTCTTGTTCTCATGAAGAGGAATAAAACCTCTACACAACTGTACATTTTCCACGGTTTCACCGTAATTGGGGATGCAGCAGTTTCTACTTCTTCTTTAAATGATGATGAAGTTACAAAACTTTAGCATATGAGGCTCGGGTATATGAGTGAGAATGGGATGTCGGAGCTGAGTAAAAGCGGACTTCTTGATGGGTAGAAGACTAGCAAAATTGAATTCTGTGAGCATTGTGTTTTTGGGAAACAGAAGAGAGTCAGATTTACCAAAGGAAGACACAACAGGAAGGGAACACTTGAATATATCCATTTAGATCTTCGGGGACCAACCAGGGTACCTTCTAAAGGTGGCTATTATTACTTGTTGATAGTAATTGATAACTTCTTCAGGAAAGTTTGGGTATTCTTCTTGAAGTAAAAGAGTGATGTGTTTGGGACCTTCAAAGAGTGGAAAACATTGGTAGAGAAGCAGACCGAAAGCAAGTAAAATATCTACGCACTGATAATGGGTTGGAGTTTTGTTTAGATGAATTCAATAGCTCCTGTAGGGTTGAAGACATCTTGAGACACTTGACAGTGCCTGGAACTCCTCACCGGAATGGTGTGGCATAATATAATAACAAAACCTTGATGGAAAATGTTCGATGTATGCTTTCAAATTCTGGGTTACCTAAGTTTTTTTGGGCTGAAGCTGCTACTACAACTTCTTTTCTGATTAATCGCTTACCCTCAGTTGCCATTAATAAAAGGACATCAGAAGAAGTTTGGTCTGGTAAACCTTCTTGTTATTCTGATTTAAAAATTTTTGGGTGTCCGACTTATGCTCATGTGGATAATGGGAAGTTAGAGCCTAGGTCTAGAAAATACATTTTTCTTGGGTATAAATCAGCTGTGAAGAGGTATAAGTTGTGATGTTCAGAGACTAGAAATGTGGTTGTTAGTAGGAATGTGGTATTTGATAAACTTACTATAGTTCGTGGTTCATCTTCTGGAGACTCTGATCAAATTGAGAAACAGAATTATCCAACTCAGGTGGAGCTGAAAATTGGTTCAGAGGAACAATTAGAGGTTGAAGAACGGTCTACTATAGATTAGTCCAGCTTGAGGTTGACAAAAAGTAATATCTTGCCTGCTTTGCCTGCACCACCACCACCACACTATTCTATAGCAAAGGATAGACCTCATAGATAGATTAGACCTCCACAAAAGTATGGGGAAGCAAATTTGGTTGCTTATGCTTTGAATGTGGCTGAAGATATTGATTCTACTAAGGAGTCTGCTACATATTCAGAGGCAGTTAGTTGTAACAACTTTAGCAGATTGCTATATAGGAGGAGATGGAGTTATTGAACAAAAATAACACTTGGAACTTGGTGAAATTACCTAAAGTTAAACAGGTGGTTCATTGTAAATGGGTCTTCAAAAGAAAGAAAGGTATATCGGGAATTGAAGATGCTAGATACAAGGCTAGATTGGTGGCAAAGGGCTATAGTCAAATTCCAAGTGTTGATTTTACAGATGTGTTCTCACCAGTTGTAAAGTATAGTTCTATTCGAGTTTTACTTGGAGTGGTGGCTAAGAATGATTTGGAGCTTGAGCAAATAGATGTCAAGACAGCATTCTTACATGGAGAACTTGAGGAGAGCATCTACATGCAACAACCAAAGGGATTCATAGAGAGGGATTCATAGCTTTAGAGAATGAAGATTATGTGTACTTATTGAAGAAATCCAAAGAAATCCTTGTATGGATTAAAACAGTCACCAATGCAGTTGTATAAAAGGTTTTATTCATTCATGACTACTCATGATTTTGATATATGTAATTATGATAGCTGTGTGTACTTCAAAAAGGGAAGTGAGGGATCAACTACATATTTGTTATTATATGTTGATGATATGCTCATAGCAGCCAAGGATAAAACAGAGGTCAGAAAGGTAAAATTACAACTCAGTAAGGAGTTTTACATGAAGGATTTGGGTGCAGCAAATAAGATTGTTGGAATGGAGATCTTGAGGAATAGAAAGGCTAGCAGATTATATTTGAGTTAGAATGGGTACATTGAGAAGGTACTTGAAAGATTCAATATGGTGAAAGTTAAGGCTGTTAGTCCTCTTTTGGTTGCCAACTTCAAACTATCATCTAACTTGTGTCCACAGTCAGATGAAGACATTGATTATATGTCTCGGGTTCCTTACTCTAGTTCAGTTAGTTCGCTCGTGTATACTATGGTTTATACAAAACCTGATTTGGGACATGCAGTCAGTTTAGTTAGTAGATACATGGCTAATCCTGGCAAGGAATATCGCAAAGCAGTGCAGTGTATCTTCAGATACTTGAGGGGCTCTTCAAATGATTGTTTTCATTTTGGTAGAAATTCAGATGGAGTCATAGGTTATGTGGATCAGATTATGCAGGAAATCTTGATAAAATAAGATCACTTACAGGGTATGTGTTTACCCTTGGAGGTTGTGCTATCAGTAGGAAAGCTACTTTGCAAAATACAGTGGCATTGTCTACAACAGAAGCTAAATACATCGCTATTACAGAGGCATGTAAGGAGGCTATGTGGCTGAGAGGATTGATTCGTGAAATCAGTGAAAACTTGTAGATCTCTACAATTTTTTGTGATAGTTAGAGTGCAATTTTCTTGATTAAAAATCAGATGATTCACGAGAGGACAAAGCACATTGATGTGAGGTATCATTTGGTGCTTGCTATGATTGCTCGTGGTGATATTGTAGTAAGTAATGTTGATACCATTGATAATCCTGCTGATATGATGACAAAACACTTCATATTTCTAGGTTTGAACATTGTTTGAACTTAGTAGGTATTTGCCATTGATTTAGTTTATTGGGGCTTGTTTAAGGAGGAGGAATGGTGTTTATTGATTGGGTTGTGACTTGGAGTTCCCTGTGTTGGAATTTTAGTTCGAGGTGGAGATTTGTTGTGGTTTGACCCAAATTCTAGTGAGTGTTGGAGTTTAAATTGTAGTGGTTTTAAAGATGGCTTTGAATAGATCAAAATTATGGACCGGAGGAAAAAGTCGTCATATTTTCGTTAGCCTGGAGCTAGCTGAACACTCGAGCAAAGCTGGTGGAAAACAATTCGAGACTTCATCGCCCGACTATCGCTCGCCCTTCCTCGAGCGAGGGGTTGTCGCTCGACTATCGCTCGACTGTTGCTCGAGCAACAGCCTTTTTCGGCCCAAGCCTGTTTCGTTTGTTTGATGCATTTTTGGACTTCTTTTCTACTACAACTTGTTCATATGGTTTTCCTATATATAGGTCATGGCTTGTAATATTATTTATTATTCTAACATTGAGAGAATTGAGAGAAAACATTTTTGAGAGCCTAGATTTCAATTGATTATTGAAATCTTGATATTGTAAACACAAAGTTATTGATTTTATAGTGGATTATCCTCCTCTAAACTTCTTGTATTCTTGTTCTTTTCATCTTTATTTCATTGTCCACATTGTCTTGTGATCTGGAATTCATAACATACAGTTTACTTTTATTGTGAAAAGAAAGACAGTACTAAATATACAAACTCGCATAAAATTCAATGGCAGCATACCTTTTTTATGCATATGCAGTCTGGAAGAAGGGAATATTTTCCCCATGGATTAGGACTTAGGACATAGAAAGAAAAAACCGCTATTTCAAGATTAATTAATTGTCTCTTTTTAATGCACAAATGATGCACATGCTCTGTGAAGAGAATTGAGAGCAATTCTATAAGACTCCTGACGGCATCATCGCCGAATTCTGATGTGCTTCAATACAAAAGCAAAAGACAGAAAACAGCGGCGTCTGCTCCTTTTCCTTTCCCTTTGTTTAGCTGTCATTACTTGCATCATGGATGTTTTCATTGTCTTTGTGTTCTATATAAAGTAGCTAAATATGTTCGTTCCATTTTCATGAAACTTTTTGTTGACATTTTCTTTTGAGCAAGCATCAGATCAATTATTTGGCATCCTAAATACTGCGGCCAGATTTCTACGTTGTAAAATGTATCTCTTTTGTTTCACTGGACTTCTTTGTTCTTGACAGATAGGAGCATAATCAGAGTTTGTTTTACAGTATATTAAATGACTTCTTCCTTCAGTCGGTGAGAATCAGAGTTGCTCTTAACTACGAGTACTTTGACAACGTGAAAATATATTAGTTTTAGCATGGTACAAGTTTTCTTTTTCCACTGTTTATCTTAGCTTGGGGTGAACACATTTCAGCTTGGGCAATTTTAAAACTATTTTTAAACCAAATTATTCAAAGCAGTTTGAGAAAATTCCAGACAATTTCATTTACCAAACTAAACAATTTTTGAGGTTCAGTTTGGTTTCTATTTACTTTGCGACGTGAAAGTAATGCATTCCAAATAAGAAAAAACATAATTTTTTTTTGCATTAAACGTCAACACAATGCTTAAAATGACCATTTCTAAACATAAATGTTACAATGTATTATTAGTTCAAGCTTAACGCTCCACAAATCAATATATTGTTTAATTATTCATAACAACAAATTTCACTTTGAAAAAACAATTAATGTAACTCAAATGTATCAATAGAATCTAAGCCTTATTTTAATAACTAGTAGCCCAAACCATTCGTACCATATTGTGAATAATGAATTTTGATGGAGCTAATGATTTTTAAAAAAATTAATTGCTTCTATTTGGTTACAAACGGGTTTTAAGTACCAGAGCCTGACAAAACTTATTTCTAAGCGGTTTAGTTCGGATCAAAATCAAAACTTGGACAGGGTTCGCGTGGACGCAAAAGGTTTTAAACGAACAATTCGGTTCGAGTTTGTGTTTGGAAGTGTTTTTTTAAGGTCTAATATTAATTAGTGTATCGAATTCTTTCTGCGTGCAAAGTTTGCAATTGTCATACTTTTGTGTCCACTCGCATTTATTTATCAAAGAGTAATCGGAGTTTATTTATTTCATTGAGTTGGAGAGATGTGTATACTTTTTCTCATTTTCATGCTTGCTTAAACTTCCAGAGATATATCCAATGGCGGGATATAGTGATAAATGCATGCTAAACACTTTTAGCCATTACTTTTACACAATAGCCAGCTCTTGAAAGTACAATCCATTAAACACTCTTGTTTTACCTTCATTTCAACTCTTAAGTTGACGTGGTATAAATATCTTTATAGTATATTCTTGTACAATGGATTGAATAGTACTCAACAGCATTACAATAGAAAACATAGATAACACATCGCATATTTTACTGCTCAATATAAATTAAAGAATATAAAAATGAAACAAAAAAAAGATTCGTTCTTTGAATTCAGGGCAGGGACCTGCTTACCAATTGGGATGGGGACATGCAGGGTGGGTCGGGCGCGGAATTTTGTGATGCCTAATGTACAACCCACAAAAAGATCAAGAAAAACTAGGATGTCAGGGGTAACTTTTTCCCTCTAAAAAATCCTAAGTCACGTACCATAAAATAACTAAATCAACGATCATATATAGAGCTGATTTTGACATAATTTTCTTCAATGAAATGCTTTTGCGACAAATGAATGATTTGGAAACTAATTCAATTACCAATTATAATTGAATGCTCCAAGTTCAAAAGGAAATCAAGAAATATGAAATTAAGGAAACTTGAGTTTCATGTTTAATATATTTTTTGGCCATATATTTCCTTTCAATCAAAAACAAATTAAGGTCCAAGTTCCAAACAAAAGACCATGTAAATAAATTTGTCATATGTGCAATTAAGGCCCTTTAATTTTAATAGTTTTTAGAAAAACAATCCCAACAATCTCCATTCAACAACTAATGAACGGAATCTTGAGCAGGAAAAGGAGCTTTTCCAATAGTAGAGAGTTCATAATTACCCTAAAAAATAAAAAAAAAAGAATTATTCTTTGGTTAGATGTTTGTCTTAAAGGATTATTAAATATTCTAAAATAGTTACACATGTATTAAGAAAGGGCACGAACGATAATATAAGTGGTTGTGTTCACAAACAATTTAAATTTGGGTTATTATATTCATTGTACAGTTTTGTTCGGCGTACTCCATTTGAATTGCAATTGAGGTCCCAATCTTTATTCATTGTCAAAATTATGCTTCAAGCTTTTGTTATCACATTTTTATCATCAATTTTTCAATAAATAACAAAGTTTGTCCATAGTCACTGTTTTCATAAAAAAATTCATTAGGAAAGCAAAAAAAATTATTTGTCCCTCATTATTTTTAATTAAAAATAAGGTACCAAATATAAAACTTCGACAACACACTAATCCTTCATTTTCAAGGAGCACTAACAAAATATTTGGATACAAACTATCATATAACACCCGCACCCGGATTTCTAGGTCTAATTATGAGAATTGAAAATTTAGGGGCTCATTTGAGGATTCATCCATCTTCTAGGACCTTGTACCAAACTTAGTATAAATGATTTTTCCCACAAGTTTTGCTCTTTGAAGAAGTGTTGAATGTTTGGTCAAATCCTTATATAGAAATCTTTGATATATGTTTTTTGTCATATTTGTGATTGACCAAATATAGGGTAATGTGTAGTGTGAATTCATGTGTATATAGAATGTAGTATTCACGTGAGGAATGAGATAAAGATTCTTGCTTATTTCACAAATTTTAAGAAACAATTTTCAATACTAGAACTAATAGCATTTCCACCATCATGGATTTTTCCTTAATGATGCATGCGTAGTCTTGTCCTATTTAAACCCCTCATTCACATTCACATTCACATGCTATCACTCACTATTATTTTTTTTCAGTCCAAATAATATACACATATATACGCACATAACCGAGGTGGAAATTGTAAGAGCGGTCAAAAATTTTATTTTGTCTCTATTACTCTTTCTTTTAAATTTCACTGTAAGTACGCTACCTATGTTTGAATTATTATTTTATGATAAATTTCAAGAAAATTATTATGGGTCTCATATGATACAATATGGTTATGATTATGTTAAGGGGACCGGAGTTTAGTAGCGCTACACATGAGAATTCCTACCACCTATGTTCTGTAAAATTTTTGTGTTCATTATGTTGATTATGATTATTATGCTCATTTAAGTCATACACGATAATAATTTATGGCGTACTTTATGGGGATTTTATGAATATCACCTAGTCAATGTGGAGATGGCAATGGGTTAGAATTAATAAATTATATTGTGTTTGAAACAACTGTTAAGTTTCATTTTTTTAGAACATTATTTAGGCTATGTTTTATGTCAATGCATTATTCTTTAATATTAAGATTTCGCAATTAATTATTGAAGTTAAAACCACTTTTTATAAACTTAATGAGTTTAAACTGTTTCTTATTATTATTTAAGTCCCTATGAAAAAAAAGAATTTTATTTAGTGACACTCGAATAGTCAAGGATTCGGGTTGTCACAGTTGGTATCAGAGCTAAGAGTTTTGTAGACTTACATATATATTCAAAATTTTGAAAATATATGTCAAGTCTACAAAACCGATTTATAAAAAAAATTGAACTTTACAAATTTTTTGTTATAATATATATAAAAAAGAATATTTGAGTGAATGTTCATATAAATAGTGACGGGTAGTCACTGTTCACGATTGTGACGCGGCTTGAAAAAAAAATTAATTATTCCCATTAATGGGTTGTCCCATTTTGTGCAGAGTATGTGTATGGAATTTGGCCTTTTATTTGATATGGTATTGGGGTTTTTATTTGATATTATAAGAGTTGCATTTTTGAATTGGTATATTTAGTGGGGCTTTATTTAAATAGCCTAATACTAAATAAAAACTTTAGCCCAAAAATCAATTTGGATCTAATAATTATGATGAGTTTTTTTTTTTTTTTTAAATAAGTTGACATTTAAAATGAGAATTAAGTTGTTCTAAGTTAATAGCCACTATGCCATCCTCCATGGCTCGACTTCCTTGAACTAGGTATGTATGCATTTTAAGAGTTCATGTCATTTCACTTATGAAAGCATGCATATTATGCAAAATAGCAATCATGAATATCGTGACAAAATATGAATATTATTTACAATTTTATTTAGGCTTGTTATGGATAAAAGTAAAAAATAATATGAAAATTTGAGTGTTATAAGTGTTTACTATTATACATATGATATTATTGATAGAAGATCTCAATCTTAGATTTCATACTAATGTAGAAACCATGAGATATATGGATGGTAGCTATGTGATTTTAAATGCATGTTAAGCTTAGTGGAAATTACTCAACAAGAGATTAAGTTTGCAATAATGTAGAATCACATATTACATGAATAAGATTAATAATGAATCCACATACAATAATTCATCCCCTTATCACTACTTTTGTAAAAAACAAGGGAAAAATTGTGGATAGTTATTAATACGTTCTCTTAAAGTTCCAACTTCTGGTACAATAATTTATTCCTTTATCACTATCTTTGTATAAAACAAAGGAAAAATTGTGTATAATTATTGGTATTTTCTCTTCAATTTTCAATTATTAGTACTCCCCTTAAAAAAAATTTTTTTTTTTGAAAAGTTCTTCTGGAAAGAAAAGTAATTACATTTTTTTTTTTTTGGATAGATGGTGAGTGGATAAGGTCAAACCAGTCAAACTGAGAGACACAATCATTTTACTTGGTTGCATATGAATTACAAGAGAAACCCGAACCACAGTTTGGTACAGTACTTAGATGCCATGGAAAACATTTATCGAGGGACAAGAACGAATGGATATCAATTTCATAGGAATGAGATCGCGTATCACCTCGATCAAACCATTACTCCTTATTGGAGGTAGTTTATCAAGGAAATCGAAGAGACCTTCGACTACAAGACCTCTCCCGATCCATTACTCCGATGCATGAGGGCAAGGTGGATGGTGAATATTGAAGACGTTAGGGATACCAGTGGGATGTCAGGCTATGAACCCAATCTGGGCAACGTCATAACAATACCCGAAGTTAACTAAGAGCGAAATTATATTGAAGATGACCGAAATGAAGAATATAAGTCTACGTCATATTGTGCGATTGACTCGAAACAAAAAAAAACATGTGGAAAAATAGGAGGTGAATCAAGGGAAGGGTATTGGGAAAAATTATTAGATGATGCCTAGTTTGCTTTACGTTTAAATTTATATTCTTCAATTTTTGAATTTCAGCTTGTTTGGACACTTGGTATGCCTGGTGGTCCGTTATTTATGTGAACTTACGAATTTTTATGAATAAAGCATGTCATTCTTTTATGTTTCATTTTCTCAATTTGATTTAACTATAAATTTACTATCATTTAATTAAGGCTATGGCACCTCGAAGCAAAAGGAATAACAATGGCAATAACCTAACCCAAGAGTCCACACAACCTGATCAGTATCAGCCTAATATGATTGACCCACAGTTTGCCCAATAGTTTCTCGCTATGATGCAAACGTTTGTTCAAGCTGCGGTGCCACCACTACCTCCTCAACAGCTAGCACCACCATTTGTTTCGTCGCCTCAACTAGAACAACAGTATGAAGCTGCCTTCGACACTAGGACCACTGCTACTGTGGTTGAGCAATTCAGGAAACAGCATTCCCCTATCTTTTATGGTAGTTCGAACCCATTTGAAGCAAATGACTGGCTGGTGAGTATGGAGAGAATTTTCAAACCCATTTGAAGGGTGATATGTTTAACCTTTATGCTACATAAAGGTGCTAGGTGTTGATGGGATACTATTGCTAGATCAAGGGCTTCTGGTCATGTTTGGATATGGGATGAATTCAAGGAGGCTTTTCTGAAAAAATACTACCCCACGAGTATCCAAAATCGGACGGAGGCTGAGTTTCTCTCACTTTGACGCAGGGCTCAATGATTTTGACTACAAGAAAAAGTTTGAGGAGTTGGCTCATTATGCTCCTAAGTTTGTAGATATGGAAGAGAAGAAGACGAGACATTTTGAGCAGGGTTTAGGGATAATTTGAAACTGACTGTCATCGTTCTTCAGCTTGAAAACTATCATGATGTGTTGGCAAGGGTACAATTGGTAGATTTTAAGAACCACACTAGTGGGGAGAAAATGCAGCATAATGCACATTCATAGAAGCGAAAGTGGGTAGATAACAAAGGCAAAGGGAAATAAGATTATGCCAAGAAGAGAAGAGAAAATTCAACACAAAATGGCAACAAGAGTTACCTACGCTATGGAAAATGCCAGAAGCATCACTCGAGAGCTTACCTTTTGGGGACGAATTTCATGTTTCCAGTGTGGAGAACAAGGACATATGGCTCAGTATTGCCCTAAGTACGGGAACAACCAGCAAATGTCACTGGGAAACAACCAGCAAAGGCCATAAGGGAATAATCACAAAGACCACATAGAAACAATCAACAGAGGCCACAGGGGAACAACAAGCATAGGCAAGGCCATGCACTAGGCGGATAGGCTAGGGTTTATACACTGGCATGGCAGGAAGAGGATCAGAACTGAAATATCTTTGCAGGTAAAGTCCTCGTATCTTACTTACTAGCCTATCTATTGATAGATTCTAGTGCAACTCACTCATTTATAGCCCTTAAGTTTGTATGTAAACTGGATGTTATGGTTGAATATGTACAATTTCCTTTAGTAGTGACGATGCCCACTAGCGATATAATGAATACTAATCACATAGTTAGAATGGCAAGAGTAGAAATTGATGGTAAATCACTGGAGACAAAATTGTATGTATTAGATATGGATGAATTCAATGTGATTCTTGGAATGGACTGGCTATCCAAGAATCACGCGATTATTCGTTGCTTGGAAAAAAGAAGTGAGTTTTCAAAGACCCGAGAAAGAGGAATTTCAATTATTCGTAGTTGGAGGTGGAAGGACCTTGCATCTTGTCTACGTGCCCGACTAGTCGTACAATTAGAAAGCAAAACGGGACTCCTGATGTCTGTAATAACTAAGGAAGAGAACAATAGATTGATAGTTGATGAAGTTAGAGTGGTATGCAAATATCCAAAAGTCTTCCCCGAGGAGTTGCCTGGCATGCCGCCAGAACGAGAGGTAGAATTCGCAATCAACCTTACTCTTGGCTCGACACCCATCTCCAAATCCACATATAGAATTTCACCCAAAGAATTACAAGAACTGAAGGCACTGTTGGAGGAACTATTGGAAAGAGGTTTCATCCGGCCTAGTGTATTGCCATGGGGAGCACCGGCGTTATTTGTTAAGAAGAAGGATGGATCGATGAAGATGTACATCGATTATAGAGAATTGAATATAATCACTTCAAGAATAAGTATTATCTTCTCAATATTGAGGGTTTATTTGATGAGGAAAGATGTGCAGTAGTGTTTTCCAAGATCAAGTTAAGAGTGCTTTTAGAACTCGGTATAGACACTACGAGTTCTTAGTTATGCCATTTGGGCTAACTAATGCTCTTGGAGTCTTTATGGATTTCATAAACTGCATTTTCTACAAGTATCTGATCAGTTTGTTATAGTGTTAATCGATGATATCCTAATCTACTCAAGAAGTAATGAGGAGCATTTAAGGATTGTGTTAGAGGTTTTGAAGAAGCAGAAGCTCTATGCCAAGTTCAAAAAATGTGAGTTTTAGCAGGAGTTAGTGGCATTCCTTGGACATATTGTCAGGGGGATAGAGATGGATCTTAGTAAAGTGGAAGCGGTGTTGAATTGGTCAAGGCCAACCAATATAAGAGAAATTCACAGTTTCTTAGGCTTAGCAGGATACTATCGAAGGTTCATTGAAGGATTCTTCAAAACATCAGGATCGATGACACAGTCCACACATAAGGGTGTAAAGTTTG
Organism: Fraxinus quadrangulata; assembly: GCA_903798255.1. Lineage (NCBI taxonomy): Eukaryota > Viridiplantae > Streptophyta > Magnoliopsida > Lamiales > Oleaceae > Fraxinus > Fraxinus quadrangulata. The sequence continues at coordinate 30,794 of CAIGRB010132226.1, forward strand.
ACTGGACAGAGAGGTGTGAACAAAGCTTTGAGGAATTAAAATAGAAGTTTGTGAACGCCTATGCAATAATTGACATAGACATTATAAGATATCGAGAGATAATTATAAGCTATGCGATATTTGTTGAATTCCTATAAATAAATGCGTTCATGTGTGTATGAATTTATATAGAGATATAGTAAGTTCGGACATATGAATAGAATTAGAGTTGCTTGAAAGAGATCACTAAATACAATAGGTTAATTCGATCATTGGCATGTATGAAAGATGACTGAATAAATTAAAATTAGATGTATGATAAATAACCTAAGTGAAATCGGAAATCTTAACTAACCAATTACATAATTTTATCTCCTGTTTAATTTAAGTTTGTTATGTATTCAGTAGTATTTTGCTTTGAAAACAAAATTTGATTTGATCATTAGTTACTATTTTAATTTAAATTGAAGTTAGGTTAGTTTAAAAATTTATAGTAGATAATAGTCTCTATGGGATGATATTCAGATTTAATAAATCCACTTTATTACTTGTTACAATTTGTACACTTGTGAAATTTCACGAACAGTAAGTTTTTTGATAAGAAATTCTGAGATATAGGATGCAGGGTCACAAACATTGAGTGTCTTGATCTCGCCAAACTTGCTGAACTCTGAAATATATCCTCATAAAAATCCTCAAAATGCTCTTGGACCTTCTTGGGGTTTATTGGTTGACCAGCGATCGACGCCAAGGGTTATCATGTTCAGTTGTAGTACGTATTGGTGAAAATGAGTGTGGCGAGATCATGGTGCGATTTTGGAGGTGAGAGCAATGGTTGCCATGGCTGTAGGCTCCAATCTTGAAGTAAAATGGGTAGTTAACCCGATCCTTCTCCGTTTCGGAAATGGGGCCCAAGTGCTCTACCATTGTTGCTTATTGATTCAATTGAGTACTGATTATTACTCAGCTAGGGTTTTAAGGGTTGATGGATGAAATGGAGAAAACAAATTAGATAAATGAAAAACCTAATTTTTCAAGTGTCTATTTTTTCCAAGCTGTCAATTTTTAACGTCGTTAGTGGCCACGTAGATTTCTTGTGCCTAGGTGGATGGATGAAATTGATATGAGTGATGGATGAATAACTTTGTTTAAATGTGAGTGGGTAATGAGTAACCTTTTAATTCTGGGTGAGCAAGGGGTAACTGTAGGTAAATGTTAATGATTAATCATTTAATTAACTCTGCTTATCGTAGATAGGACATTACAGGATCAAGTGTAATCGTATGAAATATGCAAAAGAGTATGAGGGTTTTCGAAAGATTATGCCCTAGGTTTGAATTTTAAAAGAAAAAAATCAACATTTTATAAATTGCACTTTGGTAACTACAAAGAAGGACGTGTATAGGGATTACTTTTTCAAAGACTACAATAGGTTAGTTATTTCCCAAACACCCCCACGTTCACAAGGTAAACTGTTTCCTTCTAATTTAAAAACAGTTTTTCTTTATTTGATAACTCAATACAAGGCAACACAATGTAAATATTTCCCAAATACGTGTATTCCTAATTTAACTTAAGGCAAGTTAATCTTCCCAAAGTAAATCACCCTATTTTAGGTAAGATTAAACGATCGGATTTAGACTGTTGATCTAAGAATCAACACAAGAGCTCACACGTGTCAATCACACACAAATAATGAAATTTTATCAAAAATTCAATCGATTATAATATTTTTGAACAAATTTCACGTTCAACTCGAAACATCAAGACAATCATGGAAGATCTAGTTATATGTTGACTCGTAATTAATTCATCAAATTGATACATGTGTGATAGGTGATAGGAAAATTTAGACCAGTCAATTATAAATCATATCCCAACCAAAACTGACACTTGTAGTAATTACATATAAAAGTGTATTTCAAACTAACCATCATCTGAATTGTCTCTATAAAACTAAAAAATATGTGTATGTCAGGCTTGAGCTTGTATATAATTTTTTTTTTCTTTTCAATATTCTTTTGAATGCTCATATGTCGACTCTTTTCAATTTCTCTTTTAATTCAATCTTTTTAATTCATGAAATTAACTTTCACACATCCATAAGGGTAGCCGTTTCTCATGACTTATGTTCATTATCAAGGACGGCTTGATACACCCATGGTGGTAGCCATCTCCTCTAATGCATTTGTCTATTTACACAACATCATATTGTAGTTCAGAAAGACATAGATACTGACATTAGGTCTACACTCAAATACTCTTCACCTTAAAATGACAACCTAGTCAATAAAGGGTCACAATTGAAGTAGTCTCAATGTCCTAAAATGTGTACTTATTTGACAATAATTTATCATAAGTTAAAGTGAGCACACCACACTGATTAGAGATTTCAATTTTATCTCAAAAACCACAAACCAATCAAAAAGTCACATCCTGTGACATTTCCAAGAAAAAGCCCCAATTTTTCTTTTTATCTTTTTCAATATATTTTTTCCATATAAATGCAAAACGCATGCAAACAAAATGAGCACACAAAATAAAGGACATAAAAATTATGTACATCAAACTGGCTTTTTAATGTATCATGCATATGGTAACGGTTTTTAAAGATGTTTGTAGCACTCGTGTTATCATGGAACATTGTAAGAGAATCTTGTTCTATACTATAGTCACTAAGGGTCCGTTTGATTGGCAAACGAGGAAAGGAATTCCAATTCCATGTTAATCGAAAAATAAAAATCCACAAAACCCATAGGAATTCATTTTTCATGAAAATAAAGAAAATGCAGCTTAAAGTGGTTGTACCTTGGAATTCGGTTTCCATTTCCATGTTGCAATCAAACGGTCAAAGTAGAATTTGTTTTCCTCGGATGTGACGTTTTCCATGGAATTCGTTGCAATCAAACATGGCCTAAGTATCTGCTTCGTCTAGAGTAGTTGTATACAACAACTATTAGCAGTGATGTACTCAGCTTCTGTAGTAGATAAGGAAATAGAGTTTTGTTTCTTACTTAGCCAATAGATAAGATTATTCCCCATGTAGAAACACCCTTCCAATGTGCTTTTTCGATCATCCATGTTCCTACCCAATCAACATCTGTGTATTCTGCAAGATGAGAATTTGAATCATTAGAATACCATATACCAAGCCTAGAAGTGCTATTAACTTTTCTAATGATTCGTTATATAGCTACCAAGTGCGGCTCCTTAGGTTTTGCTTGTATCTTATACACTTCGACGCTGAAAGCTATGTTAGGATGGCTTGTAGTCCATTACAGCAAACTGCCAATCATGCTCTTGTACAGACTAGGTCAACATCCTTGCCCTAGTCATCTCTACATATTTTTAAAGATGTAGCCAGGGGAGTTCTGATTGTCTTAGTATTTTTAGTCCAAATTTCTTCACTATATTATTTGTATATTTTGCCTGTGATATGAACATACTTGCATCAAGCTGTTTAACCTGCAAACGAAATATTTAAGTTCACTGACCATACTTATTTCAAATTCATTTTCCATTAGTGTAACAAACTCTCTGGATTTTGGGTCTGAAGTAGATCTAAACACAATTTCATCTACATAGGTCTGAGCTAGTGTTAGTCTAATTTTGAGATGTTTAATGAACAATGTCTTGTTAGCTCTCTGTCTATTGTATTTCATCTCAAGTAAAAACGTTGTCAATCTTTCGTACCATGCTCAAGGAGCTTACTTTAGACCATATAATGCCTTTTAAAGCTTAAACACATGCTCTTAAAGATATGTATCAATGAAATCTTTTGGGTGCTCCACATAAGCTTCTTCATTTAAGATCCCATTCAGGAATACACTCCACGTCCATCTGAATCAACTTGAATCCTAATTGACAATAACAGCCTAATAGATTCAAGTTTGAACACAAGAGCTAAGGTCTCTGTAAAATCTACTCCTTCGACTTAGGTGTATGCTTCTGCAACCAATCGTGCCTTGTTTTTAATGTTCCCATGCTCATTAGATTTGTTCTTGAAGATCAATTTGGTACCAATGACATTTATGTTTGTTGGTTGTGGCACTAGTTCCCATACATTGTTTCACTCGAATTAAGCCAACTTTTCCTGCATAGCTAAAACCCATGATTCATCACCAAATGCTTCAATTACATTGTTAAGTTCAATGTCTAATGTATGCCACACATTTCTAAGTTCAGTAACAATTTTCCTAGTCACCATTCCATCACCACGATCAGAAAGTACATTATGTAGATGATGTGCTTTCTGAATCTAAGTAGGAGGTTGCCTTCTTTCCTTTGAATCACTATTTTCTTCTAGTGTGTCTCCACCTACAGTGATTGGTTCAGAATCACCGCATCCGATTACAGGAAATTCTGCTTGACTGTCATTTGCAGAGTCTGCAACACTATTTTCTTGAGTTATCTAAGTGGTTTCGACTATTCCTCCAAGTTCTGAATCCCCGATTCCTACGAATAAGAAAAATAATCATCAATTATAACATTAATGGATTCAACAATTGCTTGAGTCCTCATGTTATACACTCTATAGGCCTGATTATTTTCTGAATATCCAATGAATACTCCTTCATCACTCTTAGGGTCAAGTTTTCTCAAATAAGCCCTATCATTTAACACATAACACTTGCTTCCAAAGGTCTGAAAGTATTTAAGATTCGATTTCTAGGTGTTTGTATGGTCCTCATTCTCAAGGATACACGGTTCAAAATGTAACAAGTCGTATTGACTTCCTCAGCCCACAATTTAACAGAGTTTATTATTGTTCAGTATAGCCCTAGCCATCTCCTGTAGGGACCTATTCTTCCTATAAATTGTACCATTGCTTTTAGGAGCAAAAAATTCATGAAAAATGTCATACTCTTCACGGAAGTTAGCAAAGTTTGCACTCTCAAACTCCTTACCATGGTCACTCTTGATGTTATAATTTTAGCCACTTCTAGATTTCCTCAAAGGTTAGTTTTTTATACAATAAGGTAAATCTCTCCAAGGCATCGAATTTTTCTCTTAAGAAATCTACCCAAGTAAATTTGGAGAAATTATCAACAATTACGTAAATATACATTTTTCCTGTGAGGCTTTCAATTTGAATTGGTCCCATCAAATTCATATGAAGTAACTTAAGATAATGGGAAGTAGTAAGATAGTGACCTTGTCTGTAAGATGTACCCGTCCGCTTACCTTTTTCACATGAACTAAATACACATCAGGTTTTTCTGTAAGTTTATGTATTCCTCTTACACAATCCAGTTTAATGAGTTTGACTAGATTTGTATAGTTTAGGTGTCCCAATCATTTATGCAACGGGTCTGTACAATCAAATTTAGAGACATGATATGATGCATCAGATTCAAGCAAGTAGCATTTATCACTAGACCCAATACCATGCAGGACATATGTTCCATCATTTTTTAATACCTTACATATGTTTTTTGTATACATTATCATGAGTTTATCATCACAAAATTAACCTACACTAATTAAATTAGCTTTTAAGTTAGCAACAAAAAACACATTTTTCAGCATGGGTAATCCATTCATCTCAATTATACCAACACTTTCAATTCTACTTTGGTCACCATTTCTCTTACGTAACTTTGAAATTAGTTAACATAACATGATCATTGATCATGTGTCTGGAATGGCCATTATCAAAGTACTAAGAATTGGACACAATAGATTTATACGCAACATTCACAACATAGCACATAAGATCATTTTTTCGAATCCACACTTGCCTTATTTTAACCTTTGAATTTTGTTTTAAGGTTTAAGCCAACGAGTTGCCTCTTTATGAGTGCTTCAATTTTCTCTGTATAAGAAAGTTGTGCCCAAGCTAGCTACAGCCACTATATGTCATCGTGTGATCTGAACCATATTTTTAGAGATAGTCACAACCTACTATGGAGTGTCTGTGGTTGATACTGTCGTGCTGATAAGAGTCCTGTCTGGTGCTTTGACAGCTGTTTCAGACGATTGACTTGGTAAATTTTTAGATCCCACTACTTTAACAAACATTAGTGGAGTCTTTTCTTTCTCCTTACCTTTTCCTTTATATCCTAAGCCTGTTTTGATATTTTGTGTTCTTCCATAGCTAAAACTTTTCTTTGGTGGGCAGATCCAATGTTTAACTATCTGATTCTTTCCTTGGAATGATTCAATTCAGTCAGAAATCCCAAAACTTGTCTTTTCCTCTCAACTACAATTTGGACAAGGATTCTTTTTCTGTTGCTACCCCAACTATTTCTTCTTCAATGTACTCTTTTTAAGGTATTTGCAAATTTAGCCGCTATGTGCCCTTACCCTTCGCAATCATGACATTGAATACGATTCTAAATTCTTTCCACAAATGAGGTAGGGTTTTGCCTTGTATTACTAAAGAACCTTTTTAGGGTGGTTAAGTTTTGAGGTTTAACCTTTCTGATTGTTCTTAAAAAATCTCTTAAATTGTTTAGTGAGCATGGCCATGTGATCATCCCTCTCACTTTCACATCTTCTTCTCCCATTTCAACCTTCTTGACTTTAAAAGCAGTCCCAAACCCATTTTCTTTCTTCCTTTTGTGAAGATGTAGCTCATAGGTCATCAAGGACCTATTAGTTTTCCACTTTCATGCTTTCTATGTTTTTGCTCTTCTCTATATGGGTCACCTTGGAGTGGAATCTATCAATAGTGATCGGAGAATCTTTTTCACTATTTGACTTTCAATATGCCGAATTGGTGATGTCTCTAAGCCTGGCTTAGAAATCCTTGAACGCTTCATCATCACTTATTGCTAGTTACTCAAATTCGAGGGTGAGTATTTGAACTTTTGATGACTTCAAAATAGAGATTCCTTCATGTGCAACTTGCATTATGTCCGCACCTCTTTTACAACCTTGCACGTAGAAATCAAACAAAATTGACTAAAGTGTACAAAAGAGAAAATAGCATTCAAGGCTTTTGAGTTCCAACTAGCATTATTAAAATCAATAGTCACCCACTCATTTGAATTTTCTCTCTTTCAACATCTTTTTCAATCATGGTGGGAGTTTTATAGACATACACAGTAGAATGCCAATCATTCTCATTTAGGGGCTGAACATAAACTTGCATTCTAATTTTCCAATATGAATAGTTCGTTCCATCTAGAACAAGTTTAAAAGGTGCATTGTCCATCGTTAGCTTTTTCGTGATCACACTTTTTAAAAGTAAACCCTCTGTGATACCAATTATGTGATTGCTAGTCAGTCAAAATATCCTACAGGTATACTAAGGCAGTTCTGATTGCAGCGAGTAAACAGAACCTAGTGTTCTACAAAATTGAATCCTCGAATCAGATGATAGACCAGAAAGAACACCAGATATAATGTATTAAACCCCTAAGGGAAACATCCACATGCCCTCATGCCACGCGTAAAATAGTTCATTATCAAACGATCAAAAATACAATAGTGTCAATTTTGTAATTTTGCAAAATTAACAAATAAAATAAAATACTAAGAACGACTCTCGTGTTTTCTTCTTCTTTTCACATGTAGGAGAAGTGGAATCAAGCACTCTGGTCTTGACTTTATCACCATCCCACTATTATATTCGGCCACAATTATCACTTGGATTAAAATTCACCAATCTTAAATCGCTCCAAATGGCCTCATCTCTGAATAGGATTATACTTGCACGCACTTTGTTTGTTTTCTTCAAATATGATTGAAGACAACATTTTGCTTTGAGATATATTCAACAATGCATATCGCCGATGGAACTTGCTTGAAGCGAACACTTTGCAGTAGGTTCACCTAATGGAAAAATGATTTCTGAAAGTTCGGTTCGTCCTTAAATCATTTTCTTTACTTATGTAAAGTCACATTGTAAAGTCACATTCAAGACATGAGCGGATCTTACCTGAAATACATGAATCAAACACAGTAAGAATAATGTAGGATTAAATTAGATTTATTTGATATGATAAATAATTAACTGAAGGAAACTCTTAATTAAATCAATAATTCCTTATTTTAAATATTTGACCAATCCAATAATATCTAAGATGGTAGGAATCTAATTCTGTACAAGCTGCAATATAGAAGGTAAATATTGCATCTTGTTTCGCATGTTGAAACCCTAAAATCCGCAGCCAAAGAATATGTTGAACGTCTGCACCATCCGGTTAGACTGACTGCCTCTTTGTACAAAATCGTGTTATTCTATTTTTGACATAAAATTGATATTTACATATCACTTTATATCAAGTTAGCCAATTAAAATTGATATGTAAAACTATATGAAATATATTTTTCCAACACTTTGATTTCATGAGTATGAAACTATGTGATTTTCAAGACTTTTTGTGTATGTCAATGACATTTATACATGGAATTAATACATAATAAAGATTTTTACACATTAATATTTGGTGATTATTTCAAAATGACTCAACCCAACATTTCAAGAGATAACTTTTCACGCCAACTTTAATAATGGGTCGTGAGCTCCATTGTAACAATGTCAATTTTTTTTTTTTTTTTGGTCCTTTTCAAGAAATAGTATAACAAGAGAGAAAATTTCCATGGAGCCTCTTCATCTTTAAACCTGTAAGTCATATTTTTAAGTATAATAGATATTTGTACTTCTAGCAGCTTCCCTATACAGGAACTACATTGCTTCTATTGAACTCAGAGCACAAACATCATTCCATGCTCTAAAATGCAAAATAATAAAGAAAGGATATTCCTTCTTATGCCCCTTCTCACTAGCACGATCACGAAGATGATTTAGCCTCATTATCTCTGCCTCCAGCAACTGCATTTGAAACAGAAACTAAGAACAAATCAAAACTAGAATACGCATAGAAATAAGCCAAATAAATACATATTTTTATAAATATTCTATTATAAATGCCAAAGTAAAAGATGTCTTGCACATATATATTTATTATCAAAAAGTTGTAATTAAATAATAAAAAGTCTGCAAGTTGGCTCGCTGATATTCTTTATGCAATTTCTTTATGATTTTTAATGACTTCCAGGGACAATTTTTACATCAGTTGAGGCTAAATGTTATATGTGTGTGTGTGAATGAAATATATTCCAGGCATCTAATATTGGTGAGCTCCCTATGCCTGGCTAGAGAATTCTTCTATTGCACTTCCCATTCAAATCAAGCAAAAAGCTTCCGGGCCTTTCGATCTTGCAGAGCAAGTTTAGCCCAGAGAGGGCAAGAGGGAAGAGAGAGATGTGCAATTACCAACTATAAAGACTAACTTTGGTAAAAGTGCACATGTATGTTTGGCAAAGCTTTTTAAGTGCCTATAAGTTGGTCAAACATCCTTTTCAACCACACATTTCTTAGGACTCACAATTTTTATCAACTTTTTAAGCATACATTCTTTGGGACCTACTACTTGTAATCACTTAAAAGCTTAGCCAAGCAAGCACTATATCATGAATAATTGAATATCATAAATTTTGGTCAACCTAAAGATTTAAGAATGTTGTCAACTTTTCATTTTGTCAACCCTCTGTTCCCAGAATCAAAGACAAACAGTCTGCTTATTTGTCTAATCCAAACCCCCACCCCCATAAAACATATATCAGAGAGAGAGAAGAGAAGTGCCACATGATAGCATAGCGGATGGGGATGACGAGGAAGACAAATGATAGAAACATGACGTTTATGGTTCACATTAAATCAAGATGTCTCCAGAATCAAAATATAGAACAACGGCCAATAAACTTACATCATTGAGCCTGACTTCTAGGAGTGCCATGGCTTTCCTTTGTATCTCACCCTACATCCAAGAACAAATATAAAGGGCAAGAAGGGTTTATTCTTCTCAAACCATGAGATAATGCCAGCAAGCCTACTTACGACAGTAAATAGCTTTGCAAGCCCACATCTTATACTCTGACGCAATCGTCTGCACTCATCCTGAATGTTAAAAAAGTCAATTGAGCACAATATGATATCTCCAAAATATAAAGCAATAAAAGGTTGGTGTACACAAAAATATCCTTGTTTCTAGATGTGCAAACAAGTTAACAATCATTGCCTAATGCATTTAATCCCGGAACTGATATGATTAGATAATTTTACATAATATCTGCTACGGTGACGTTGCTGTAATAGCTATGACATTGAAATGCATGCCAATCGCACCTAGAATATATATTTAACTAATACTTTCAAATGATAGTTTATTAAGAAACAAAATAACAAGAAATAGTTACCCAAGTTTATTTAACATGGTCTCAATATTAAGAAATCATGACATATTATTCCAATTTAATAAGGTATTTAAGGTTGACAACCTTTGGCATTCTGTCTTTCACTGTGAAGGATTAACAAAATGCAATACTCTAAAAGTTTTAAAGGTATTTGAAACTCAGAAACAAACAAACACTTCATATTTAAAGTCTTTCCCTGAAGCAGTAGTGATGGTGGTAGTAGATATAATCTTTCAGGCATACACACTACACAAAGTTCAGAACAGAGAATTTTTCTGTAGCTTTAATACTACCACCACCACTGCAGCTGCTTCAAAGAGAGACTTGAAATTATGAAACTGGTTGTTGTTTAGTAAATTTCAGATAAATGCACTGGAAAAAGGAAGAGAAATTTGTCGAATTTTTATGCGTACCTCAGAGAACTCTTGATTTGAAATAGCATCAATGGCTATTGCCTCCTTCTTGTCTAAGTTCAAAACTTCAAGCATGATATCTATTGTCCTAACACCAATTTTATAAGGCTCAGACACCTTACTTGTACCTGAGATTCCAGGTGACAATATTGACTTAATTCAGAAAATGTTTGCCTCTACATAGAAGAGTTAAAAGAAAACCAAAAGTATAATTTGAATGAAGTATGCATGTATACCAACAACATGGACAAGCCTGTATATTTCTTGCTTCTGATCATTACTTGATATTCGGATTCGCACAATCGAGCCAATCACCTTATCTTGGAACTTCTCCTTATCTTGAATAAGATTCTCCATTAAATTACGTCGTAAATAAATCAAATTAATGTTATACGTATCAATCGCAGCATATTCATCAAAATTTGTCTGGGGTCGTTTCTCCTCACCCTTTTTGCTTGTTTTCCTTTTTCTACTCTTATTTGCTTTTAGTAAGACATAACTGTCTCCACCAAACTCTAGTTCATTTGCAACTGGGCCAACAAACCCAGCTGGAATAAAAGCATTTTTCTGAGTATCATCCTTAATGAGAAAATGGAATTCAAGAAGCTTTAACATTTCAATGTGACCAACACGCGGTTTCCCAAACAGATTTTTGAGTCTTGAATCACAAATAATTTGACTCTTCTGACGAGGATCCCGAAGGTTATTTCTCTTTATGTAGTCAAGCAAGAGTGACTGGACATCAAACTGTGAAAGCACTTTTGTAACACCATTTTTCATGTATGAAACAAACTCCAGTAAGTCTTTAGATGCCCATTCAGTGTCTTTGTCAGTATTTGGCAGGCACGCGTCTTTTTCAATGTTTGACATATGGTCTTTTTCAGTGCTGGGCTTGTCTGTATCTTTGTCAATACAAGGCTTGTCCATGTCTTTGTCAATGATTAGGTTATCAGAGCCTTCCTCAATGCTTGGCTCCACTATGTCATTGTTATGACTTGGCTCATCTGCCCCTTTAGCTCTACTCGGTTTTTCTGTGTCTCTGTCAATGCTCGACATTTTTGTGCTCAATAGATCCTTGTTCGGAAAACTAAGCTGTTCCTTGGACTTATTCAACTCCAAATGCTCACAAGACCCATATGAATTAGAAACTTTTCCATTATGGGCATTATGATGTACATGAGTTGATTGTAGCTTACAAGGCACTATACCCACACCCTTCCTGGGGTTTTTAGCTTGAGTAACCTCACTCATTGTCAAAGATAGTTTCTCTTTCAAGTAAGTCCAATACATCTTGAAAAGATACTCCCAGCTAGTTTTGTCATCAAAATCTACTTGAACCTGCATAGATTAATTCCAGTAGAATTGTCAGCATAAAGTTGCTACTGCACTACATGTCCACAGGCAAGCAAGGCATTTGGTATAACTCGTAATCCGGCCATGTAACGTATATATGTCGAACCAGTCTACATGCGGCCTTTTAACATCAATACTTCCCGTGCATCTATTCTGATATTTTCATCCAGACCATGACATTCTCATATTGCAAATAGAGTTATGCTACAAGTACGTAACAATTTACCTAATATGTGCTATAATTGACAAATGGCGCTACAAGTACATCAATTTACCTAATATGTGCTATAATTGACAAATGGCGCTACAAGTACATAACAATTTACCTAATATGTGCTATAATTGACAAATGGCGGCCCCCTATTGGCACAGGCATGTGCCAAGGGGGTCACCATTTATCAATTATGGCACACATTAGGTAAGATATTATGTACAACAAGAATCATCCTTGCAAATATCTATAAATTTCAGCAGTACAAATTCGTAAAGGCTCTTAGTCTGCATGCAATTGTCAAAAGCATTTCTTTATTGAGTGGAGTACAATGGTATCAATATAAAAACTTCAATTCAACTATAAGACACCAAAGAACTTGTATGATATTTAGTAGAAGAAGAGATTTGTTTATAACTTCACAAGAAATTCTATATAAAAGTTCATAATTACTAAGAATCTGGATTAGGACACGTTAGCAAACATTGTCTTTAAAGGCATGAGAATTTTACTTGAGCTTTCATGGTGAGTAAATACATCAAACATAGATTTTAGGTATGATTGGTCATGATTTTAAGTACTTATAAGTACACTTTCTAACATTTATTACACGTGGTATCCAAAGAGAGAGAAGAGATCACGTCAGTTATTTACCAAAAGTGGCATCATTCACGAGTGCAACTCTCTAATTGTGTGTGCCATGACATTTCTGTTACAATGCCACTAGTAAAGGACACATAGATAGGTCTCATCATTTGAAGCAAAAGGTTTTGACAAATAGTGCTGTTTTTATCCAGCTATGCATAAATCTACATATAATTTGTGAATTATATACAATTCCAACAATTGCATAGAATGGAAATTTAGACCCGAAGATCATTCCAAAATGGCTTCACTTCGCAATAAGCAAACTGACAATAAACTATGATATTTATTGCAGCCTCCCAAGCTTCAAATCCTCAATTTGATTCTAAGTAGAAAATGGATGTCAACTCAGTTCCAAAAGAATTCTCGTAACAATCAAGACTAAACTTTAAAACTAATTACCATGAATATGCAAAAACAACAATAATTGAAATCAATGCCAATTTCCAGGTTGGTATAACCTTTGGTTAAAATAATATAATGCATACAAGCATTATTACTTTAGAAAACAAAAGTAGACAAACTAAATCCAGCTGCCTTCCCCAGAATAGCGGAACTAAAAGAAGATGACTAAACACAATTAAACAAGTTCATAATAAAAAGGTCTTTAGTAAACCATACAGGCTAGTGTCAATCCTAAGAATGAACCTGACACAATAAAAGCAAAGAAATATTAAAAGGCAATTATATTTCAGTTTAAGAACATTTAAAGGAGACAAATGTGCATACTGATTCATTGTTGGCTTGGTCTTTATTTTCAATTAGCATGATAGTCTTCATGCATGTTTTGCAAAAGCCTTTGTTTCCTCTCACACACACATAATCTGCATCTTTGGTGCATCCTTTACACAATGAATAAGTGCAAGTATAGCACAAATAATGGGAAGCCTTCCGACATACACTACATATGTGCCAACCTGAAAGCAATATCACAATTAGAATATTACATGGAGTGCTGCTAGTAAATCAGGACAAAGGTATTCTATAAACATCTGATTTCATAGTTTTCGAGACATTACGAAAATATGCATGAAAAACTACTCACACATAATGGGAAAGAAACTGAAAATTAGAACACAATAGTAGGGTTGGTAAAAGAAACTAAATACCTTCAATATCCGTCTAAATACACAAATGCAACTTTTATAATTTAATGACAATGCGTGTATGTATGTCCAAAACATCTTCACTAAATATGTTACTGCAGAATAAAGCTCTACAAATTAAGGGAATTCCCATAAACACTAAAGCCTTGAACTTTCACCATAATATGTGAAAAGATACTGAGTAAACATGATGGGATAATAAAGAAGCTTCTTCGGGTGCTTCTTTGGGGAGTATGTCTATACATACTTTCAAAGAACTCCCCAAAGATGCACCTTTCAAGCTCAAATGAAGCCTAACCAAAATTCTCACAAGAACTCAATAATACCACAAGAAAGATGGAAATAGCAGACTTTATTAATTTCATACAGATAGAAGAGCAACATACCGCAATTCCACTTGGCTTTTGATCTAAAAAATGCTTCGTCCCGCTTGACACAAGCAGGATGATACGCCTTTGGACAGCCCCTATCCATTAATAAACAAAAATTCAATTAACAACTAAAGAAACTTCTATTCATCACAAATCTTTCTTTTTCTAGTTTCAGAAGTTAATAAAATTAAATTACATTAACAAAAATATCTATAAACAGTCCCAAAGAACTACTAAATCAAACTAAGAGAAAAGGTTAAAAAATCCTCACAAGATATTCAAAATCTTAAAGCAATTCACCAAAATTCAACTCACTTGCGATCACAAAGGACAAGAGAACCCCCATCAAAGCAAATGAAACAAACATCTTCCTCCTCCTCCACCTTTTTCCTCTTCACAGGAGGAGGCTTGACACCCACCTGCCCCCTCGGAGGCCGTCCCCTTTTATTCTTCGTATTATCAATCATCTGCCCTGCCGACAAAGCCACCAGAGACGGATTTCTCACAGCCGGCGTCTTCTCATCAACAGAATCTGCCGATACACCTATCATAACTCCTCTCAGCTGTGAGTCCTCCATTCCCCGAACAGGCGGCAATGATCCACAATCTTCCGGCTTTCCGGTTGGTACAACAGTCTCATCGTCGTCAAATTGAGCTAGTGCAGCTAATAATGTTTCTATGTTTTCCATTAAAAAAAACTTGATGACACCTAGAATCCACAATCCCTAACAAAGTGGTTATTATTTGACGGTAGTTTTTTCACACAGATACAATGTAGATACGAAAATGTACAGAAAGAAAAAGAGAATTGAGTTGTACGATTGGCTCAGAATTCGGCGAAAGTGGAATTTGGGTGTAATCTGTGATTAACAGTGATGAAAATTGGAATTGTACCAAGAATTTGGGTTGTGTTATTACATGTGGACGTGTTTCGAGAGTCAAATGCAGAAAGGTGAATGGCGGGCCATCCCATGGCCAACACGTGATAACTATTTTCAGACTTTTTTGTAGTGCTATGCTGAGAGCAAAATGTGGACTAATCAACTTTTGAAAACTAGCACGGACGTCGACTCGAAAATAATAAGATTATTAAGAAGTCGAGGTTGGAAGGTATTAATCAAAGTTGAATTGGTGATAAAAGAATATCAAGAAGAGAGAAGGATAAGCAAAATTCCAAGGTCGACCCGGCAAATTTACAGCTTAATGGTCATGTTACGCATTTCTACACGAGAACCCCCACGTGGTCTTAACCCCCATGCCCAGTGCACTAACATGAGACGAACTCAAGCACGGACGACCCACTTTCCCCACGAAGCGAAGCTGGACCGACCCCGTTACATGCGGGGACCCCATGGGAAGGATCGGTTCAGGACGAGGCGGTGAAGAGAGGTTAAACAAATCTTGAATTATGAGATTGACAAGAAAATTCACTGTTACCACCGCAGTCGCCATCTTATTTGGTCAAGTCTAGGCCTTAGGGATACAAAAGTGATATTAACATTTAAGGCTGTGATTGATTGATACTTATGACAAGAAATGTCAGTCATTTGGCATGGTCATCCAACGGCCTTCATTCGTCTTGCCCAAGTATAACAACTCACACTTCGTGTCATTCAAATATAATACAAGTTTAGACTCTCAAAAATATAATCTTGCTACCATACTTTTTTCTCATTTCTCCCCAAAGCCAATCCCCATTTAATATTGGAGGATCACGTTTAAAACTTTCCCACACTCATATAATTATTTCTCCAACTGACTTGATCATCAGTCATCATGACTAACTCCACCCCTCTCGGAGAAGGTCACGTGTAGCACAAATAGCTATATTAAATAGGAATTGTTTTTATATGATTTCCAATGAGATCTCTCCTTCTTGCCTTGGGGTTGAGGTCAAGACCAGAAAATTGTAGACTACACTTTTAGGAATATATCTTATCTTAGAACCTAGGGATGCGGATCCTAGGTATAGCCTATCAATAAAAAAAAGAATTTTTTCTTTTCCGATTCGTTAACGATTTGTCCAAGTGTACGTGAACCAAGCTTGCGTGGATGTAAGAGACCTTGAAATATGTTGGCCACCTCATTGGTATATTTTTTTGGGTCAACAGATTGGTGTTATCTGTGGGAAGCTCAACTCTATAATCATGAATGTCCTTGTGGTAAAAGCCATCAAAAGTAAGCAGAGCTTTGAAGAAAGACCTAGTTCTTGAAGAAAGAATCTTTGCAGAAAAGCACTTAGAAACTTGTCTCTAGTTCAAACTCAAGAACACATTATAAGTTCCAGCCATTACGGCTTGCAAGGCATAAACAGACATCTGGAGACTTCTAAAGTACAAGTCTTCTGAACAAATGTGAACATGCATCGCCTCCATCACCAACCCAAATCCCAAGAGCTGAGAACATGCACGCGATACTCTGTCAAAATTGGCCAGCAACAAGGATTCAGAATTGCTTAAAATGTATCTGTTGAATACCTCCCTAAACCCTCTACATCTAAAGAAGATGAGGTAATGTGGATTGAAGGGACCTCGCAATGGATGTAACCGATCATTACCTACCTTAAGGATCAAGCATTGCCAGAGGACAAGGAATAAGCCCACAAACTCAGGTGCAGAGCCGTCCACTATGTGATCTAGTAAGAAGTACTTTATAAGATAGGCTTTTCATCCCCACTCATGCGATGCACTGGAGGAGAAGAAACTAATTATGTCATATGAGAAATTCATGAGGGAGTGTATAGCAACCACACGGGGGGTCCAGCTTTGGCTCAAAAAGTGATGAAGCAAGGGTATTACTGGCCAATATTGAAAAAGGATGTGATGCAATTTGTGTGAAGATGCAACAAATGTTAGCGCTTTTCTTCCATCCAAAGGCAGTCATCGCAAGAGCTAACTGTGGTATCCAACCCTTAGCCATTCACCAAGTGGGAGGTCAATCTAACAGGCTCCAGCCAAAAGGGAAAGGGAGTGCAAGTTATGCGATTGTCGCCATTGATTACTTCATTAAGTGGATCGAAGCGAACCATTGGCGAAAATAACTGAAGCGAACATTCACAAGTTCATCTGGAAGAACATCATCTATCGGTTTGGAATTCTCCACTCGCTCGTAACAGACAATAGACGACAGTTTGACAACAAAAAGGTCGAAGACTTATGTGACAAGCTGGGTATCAAAAAGCATTTTTCTTTTTTCGTCACCCCAGGCAAATGGCTAGGTTGAGGCAGTTAACAAGACCATCAAACATCTCTTGAGAAAGAAACTTGACGCGTTAAAAGGGATGTCAGTGGACGAGCTCCCCCACGTGTTATTGGTAATTCTCACCACCAATCGAACTGCGACTGGAGAAACTCCTTTCTCTATGGCATATGGGACTAAGGCCATGAGCTCGGTCAAAGTGGGCCTTCCTTCACCTCGCTGCCTGTACTTCGACGAAATAACAAATGATAAGATAAGACGGTGTGAGCTTGATTTTCTTGAAGAAATGAGAGACGACTCATAGATAAAACTGGCCTCCTAACAAGAAAAATGGCGAGGTACTATATTTCCAAAGTCAAGAAGAGGTCGTTAAGAAGCGGTGATGTTATGTTGAGAAGAGCCTTTCTCTCTTCTAAGGAAGATGGCTTGGGAACGCTGGGCCCAAATTGGGAGGGCCCATATCGTATACCTGGTGACATAAGGCTAGGGACTTTCCTAATTGAAAGCTTGGATAAATAGGTACAGCCTCACCACTAGAATGTAGAGCACTTATGAATGTATTACCAGTAAGATCGTTGAAACCATCGCTTGTATATACTTTCGATCAATGCGAATGTTTGTTCTCCAATTCTTGTAAGTACATTCAAGAGTACATATGACAAGTTCATACAATTTTCCTTAATTGTTAAAAATGGAGAGCCCATATCTCCATCAAATTAAGTATGGCGAGCCCATATGTTATTAATTTAGTTAAGTATGACGAGCTCATATGTTATTATTAAAGATAAAATATGGCGAGCCCATATATTATAAATTCAGTTAAGTATGACGGGCTTATACGTTATTACACAAGATTAAATATGGTGAGCTCATATGTTGTTAATTCAGTTAAGTATGAAGAGCTCACACATTATTATTAAAGATTAAATATAGTGAGCCCATGTGTTATTAATTCAATTAAGTATGATGAGTTCATACGTTATTACACAAGATTAAATATGACGAGCCCATATATTTTAATTCATTTAAGTATGACGATCTCATACGTTATTATTAAGCCCCCCGTTTGTCTACCATTAATCTAAAACTCTGTTTGCTACAGTAAAATTCTTTACCACACATTCACCCAATAAAATACTATTCAAAACTTTATTCTTCTCCCAATAATGAGAGACAAACAAGCTCTAAAGATTAAACATGGCGAGCCCATATATTATTAATTCGGTGAAGTATGACAAGCTCATACGTTATTATACAAAATTAAATATGGCGAGCCCAAATGTTATTAATTCAGTTAAATATGAAGAGCTCATACGTTATTATTAAAGATCAAATATGGTGAGCTCGTGAGTCATTAATTCAATTAAGTATGACAAGCTCATACTTTATTACACAAGATTAAATATGGCGAGCCCATATATTATTAATTCATTTAAGTATGACGAGCTCATACATTATTATTAAAACCTAAATATGGTGAGCTCATAAGTTATTAATTCAATTAAGTATGGCGAGCTCATACGTTATTATTAAAGATTAAATATGGCGAGGTCATGTGTTATTAATTCAGTTAAGTATGACAAGCTCATACATTATTACACAATATTAAATATGGTGAGCCTATATTTATTAATGCAGTTAAGCATGATTAGCTCATGTTGGGAATTTATTTAATCATGCGCAGCGAAAAATAAACAATTTTCAATTCCCACCAAGAATTTACATTGTATTTAGATAGAAACTGTTATAGGAATTATATCTTTGATGAATTCTGCAAACTCGTTTGCTGATTCTCGAACTCCAATGACCACGATCTGCAATCCAAGTTGTCCAATTGTCCAGCCTCCAATGGTGATCCACACAGAGAACAAGAATGACGGTTAGGGTTTCTTTTCTTGTGCTAGCAAGAAATAATGAAAAAAAAAATCTGCAATTCTCAAACCCTAGTAGCATATTAATATAAGCTCAAGTTGGCTCGACCCGTCTCTTAAACTTAACCCGGTCCAATATTTAATTAATCAAATTAATTAAATTTGGTCCATGAATTAATTAATCCAATCATTTAATTCGGGCCTATTAATAAGTAATCCAATTAATTAATTATCCAACACTTGTCAATTAATTAATTGGTAAATTTCATTCTTCTGGTTCTCTTTTGTGTGTGACCCATTAGGTTCCCAATCACGATGCCTAACGATGTAAATTATTATTTTGATCTAATCAAAATCGATAAATTAAAACACCCCTTTTAATTTAT